>JARHVA010002418.1:2295000-2482500 GCA_037957365.1 Torreya grandis
AATTATGGCCATTTTATATGCAGTATAAAAGTGGTAGCCATACCTACTAAGGAATCATTTTTGCATCAAAACTGATCACTAGAGTCTAAAATATTTCCTAGAACAATGGGCCTTTGCCCTATCACAATATAAATGGATCAAAAAAATCATGTGTTATGACTATGAGATCAATTAAAATAAGGATAAGGACAATATTATGGTTGATGTTTTGTCTTACATATTTGTAGACTAAGCTTCCATTTCAACTATTTCCATGCCTATTCCAAATTGGTTGGATGTTGTATAATTGGGGTATGTCAATTAATCCTCATTATATGAAATCATTCAACAATTATCCCCCTCTATTGTATGACATTATTCTTGGGATGGTACTTCTCTATGATACAAGGGTCATTTGGTGCTTCCTCAGAGCATAGATATTCAACAAGTTGTATTCTATGAACTCCATGCTTCTCCATCTATAGGGCACTCAAATTTTCTCAAAACTTATGAATGAGCATGATGTAATTTTTTTTTTAATGGAATAAAAAAGGTAATTCAATGGATTTTGGTTGAATGTGATACTAACCAATGTAATAAGGGTGAAACCACACTCATTCCTAGGTTAATCAAAACCCTACCCATCCCTACCAGGATTTGGATAGATATTTATATGGAGTTTATTAATGGGCTCCCTAAATATGGAGGAAAAACAATGATCTTGGTTTTGGTTGATCACCTCTCCAAATATAGTCATTTTTGTGCCCTCAGCCATCCCTATACTACCTATATAATTGCAAAAATTATTTTGGACCAGATTTTCCATCTTCATGGCATTCCTTATTCTATTGTCTCAAATCATGATGCAACCTTCACTAGCCATTTTTGGATAGAACTATTTCAACACACCAACACCCAACTGAAGATGAGTTTCAAGTATGATCCAAAAATGGATTGTTAGACTGAAATTTTCAACAAATGCCTAGAAAATTTCCTTTATTGCTTCACCTCAAAATAACAACACCAATAGGGAAAGTGGCTTCCTCTCACTAAATGGTGGTACAATACCTCATACCACACTTCAACTAAAATGATTCCTTATGAATTAGTCTATGGTTAATCACCATTAGTTCTCTTTGTATACACCCCCAGTAGTTCACTAATTCAAGTGGTTGACATTCTTCCCTGAACCTAAGATCAGATCATCAGCACTCTACAAGAAAATCTTCATATGGCATAAAATATAATGAAACAATAGGTTGATCATCATCATTTTGATCACACCTTTAAAGTAGGTGATATGGTTTTTCTTTTCCTACATCCATATAAACAATCCTCTCTAAAACTCAAAGGGCATCATAAGCTAGCTCCTAAGTTCTATAGGTCATATAATTTTCTCTAGAGATTGGGTTAGTTTATTATAAGTTAGAGCTCCCACCTTCTTCCCAAGTTCATCCAATATTTCATGTATCTTATCTAGAGAAAGTTCTTGGCACAAACATCAGATTGTAGATTATTTTACTAGAACTTGATAATGGAGGATCCATCCTTCTTGAACTAGAGGCAATCTTGGATAGGCACACACACTAGATTTGCTCATGTTCCATCTTAAAGGTATTAATTAAATGGGATGGAATGAAACTAGAGGATGTAACATGGGAACCACACTTTCAAATTCAACACCAATTCTCACATCTGAAGTTTTGAGGATAAATCTTTTCTAAAGAGGGAGGGGATGTTAGGAACCTATGTGACCCCTTCTCTTTATTTTTTTAGTATATTAGTTATTATGGATGCATGTCCTTTGTAATTCATCCTATGAGTATTTTATTTTATCCCACATTCATGGGAAGTAATAGTTTCTTAGATTAGACTTAGTATATAAGTAATTGTTGAGGCCAATAGAGGCATCCATAAATTTATTATATTGAGATTTCTCAAAGGAGATTTCCCCCTCAAAGAGGCTAGTGATTTGATAATTCATCCATTGTAATTTAGTTCTACTTATTTGAGCTAATATACTAATAATTTTCATAGTTTATTTCATGTATTTGTAATCATTTACTAACTTGTTTAGGAAGGATTTTTTCAAGGATGCACATCGAGAATACCTAGTGGGCATGAATCATCACTTAGTCAATGCATAGATCTATGATGAACACTATAGGTGTGGGTGTGGATGGGAAATATCTTTGAATGGTTTGATTTTTAAGAACTTGAAAATTCATAGGTGCACAACTCTTTTATAGGATATTTTTTATTTATATGTAGGCTAAGGGTGACTTAGAAAGTCAACACTTCTGATGACCTTTATGGGTCACTTTCCTACTAAGTAGGAATCCAATAGCATTTAAAGTGATCCATTGGGTACCGATCCTTTGAAACTTTTAATCCTTTCACATAAAAATTCACTAACTATGTATTTTTAGTTTTTGATTGAATTGAGACCCTCTTTAGCAAAATCAAAGAACTATGCCAAAGGCACTTAGAGGAAAGAGATTTAAACTAAGATAAACATTGGACACAATGCTTAGATTAAATAAAACCATCCTAAAATAAGGAGGATAAATAACTTAGGGAATTAAAAAAATATAATCTACCTATTTATAATTTATAAAATAATAAGTAGAGATGGTGCTTGTGATGGATCCTATTGATTGGGATAAATAGTTCTTCTCCACTCATAACAAGCTAGAAAGTGTTGGATTGATTTTGGCTGGTTATGGTATATGGAATACTCCATATTATGTTAAACTTAGTATTAATTATAAATTTCATTCTATATAAATCTAATTTAAGTACTAAATCTCCTTCCTATAAACTTATTAACATCCCTCTTATCAAAAGTTTTCTTTATCTAGGCATATTAGAGCTCCATGATGTGTACAACCTATGCTCTAGTATCTTATAACTCCATTAGCTCTACTAATATTACTATGATGGGATTGATTTTTATAAATTCCAACTAATAGGTGAGCTCCAATAAAGAAAACTTGAGAGATGTGGGAAATCAGGCCTCTATTCCATACACTAACATGAAGGGTGAATTTCCCAACACTCTCATAGGTGTTACTCAATCATCCCAAAGAGTAGTTATGAGATTAATATTCTAAGCTTGATGATTATCTTCCATGGTATTATTTATGATGAAAATCATATTATTATTCATGGTTTTGGCTAGACCATGACCTCTAGGGTAATAATTCAATGAGGCACTCAAATAGATGTTATGTTTGATGACCCATTTATTGATCCTATTTCTATGGAAATCTAATGAATTATTAGAGATAATAATGGTTGTGACACAAAATCTTGTTAAAATGACTTTTTATAAGCTCATTATGGATGTCTCATTATCCTTCTTGATTTGAAATGCTTTCATCCACCTTGTGAAATAGTCCATGGCTATGAGAATCCATTTATATTCGTCACTTGATGGTGGGTTAATCAGGCCTATGAAATCTAGGCCCCATTTCATAAAAGGTTGATCAAATTGTATTGCGCACAATGGTAAGGCTGATAGCCTTTATTTTCATATAAAGAAGGCACATTTATTGTAATTTCACATGTATGTATGCACATCTTTGAATAGAGTTAGCCAATAATAGATAGTTTACATGATTTTTTAAATAATGGTCTTTGGTGAATAATGGTCTCCTTCATGGCCATCATGGAATTATTGAATAATTATACTTGATCTAATTTCATGCACCTTAGGAAGACTCCATTAGGATCCCTCTAAAAAATCACACTGATTATGAGTACATAGGAAATGGCCTACAACTTAAAATGCCTAATCTTAGATTTATTTAATCCAAAGGGGTATGATCCAGTTTGAAATAATGTCATCATATTTTTTGTATAATTTATTATAGATTCTTGGCCTATTGGTTCCTTCTCATGTGACACTAAGACTATCTTATCCTCCAACTTTGCCACTTTATCCAATTGTTCATAAAGTCCCTTTCCTCTCACTAACTTGGTAACATGAATGCCCATGTCATAATCCATCACCTTTATGACCTAACTAACCCTTTTATCATTGATGTATTTATTTATCATAAACTCTTTAGCACCTGTGTGTGAAATTCATGAGTTGGATTTTATTTTTAGAGAGTATATGCTTGAAATTCTTGAGCATTCTCACAACTACAAGGATGTTATTCTCCATGAAGTTATAGTACAATTCATAATATTTTAGTTCCTTGATAAAAAATGAAATTAGTTACCCCAAATGATCAATAATTTACTATGTAATAATAGATGAGATGACTTCAATCCCACTAAATGCATAAATGATACAATCCTTATTATAATCTAGATTGATCAATGTGGTAGCCTGTATGATTTCATACTTGATGGATTCAAAACTATACCTTCCTTCATGATTCCATATAAATTCAACATTATTATTAATCATCATAGTGAGGGGTTTGGTTAGGGTGGAAAAATTAGGCACAAATTTTTTGACAAAGTTGGTCCTTATTAAGAAGCTCTGGAGACTCTTCTTGTGACTTATGAGAGGGAGAGATGAGATATTCTTGACTCAATCTAGATTTATTGTGAGTCCCTCTTTGTAAATAATTTACCCTATTATAATTCCTTCATGAATTGTGAAGATACACTTGTTAGGGTTTAGAGATATCCTAAACTCCTGACACCTTTTAAAGACTTACTCTAGATGGTTTAAATGATCTTCTGTGCACTTGAAGAAGATAGTTATGTCATTGAGGTAAACCAATATGAACTTATTGATGAGCTCCTTAAATTTTATATCCATAGCTATTTGGATGGTCTCTCCTAAATTTATCAAACCAAATGATATCTATTGGTGTATGAATGTTCCCCACTTAGTGGTGAATGTTGTTTTATAATGATCACACTCTTGCACTATAATCTAGTTGTATATTGAGTATCCATCTATCAAAGAGAATATTTTTATGCTTGTAACTATTTTTAAGATTTGATCTATTAGTGAGAGTGGATAGTGGTATTTGAAGTAAGCCTTGTTTAGGTCTTTGAAGTCCACGCATAGACATATTTTTCCATTCTTTTTTCACACTGGGACTAAGTTGGTGACCACAAGAGGTTCTTAATTAGAAGTATTATACTAGCTTCAATAAACTTTGAGATATCCTTTCTCATCAATGGCTTAATTTTTGGATTGGCTAACCTCTACTTTTAGTGGACTAGATGTGAATAATGGTCGATCTCAATTATGTATTCCACTAATCCTAGATCAAAGCCCCTAAGGTCCTTATAGCACCATACAAAGATATCATCATATCTCATGTTGAGTTTAGTGAAGTTATAAAGTTTTGGTGGGGAGCATAAATTGCTAGATTTTAGGGTCTTTCCTTCTAAAATGGTTACCTATGCATAAATCTCCTTTTTTATTATTATTCTTTGCCTTTCTCCTTTGAATTGGTCATTATAATTTAATATGATTTCTAGGGTAACTAGCCCTTTTTGAATCTTATTTCCCTTTAATTAGATGATTCAATCTTCATATTGGGTTTGTAACTACACTTGTTTTCTAGCACAAAAATTTGACTCATCTTATAGGAAATTGATTATCTAATCATTTTTATTAAACACTTTCTAATTCTTTGTATTTTTAGGGACTATTGGTCTTATCATGAGTTTGATAAGCTGCTCAAACTCCTTCATTATATCACATGGGATGTCATAATGCATACCCATGGTTATGAGTCTATTTACATTATTATTATTTGATCTTGGTATGGAAATGATATTAAACACATCAAATCCTTCAATCATATCCCATACTCTATGGTTATAACCTTTCATCAAGCCATTTTTGGTCATGCTCTACAACCTAACCAGGTTAACAACTAGTTCAATATCACCTAATGATTGTAATGTCTTGATAACTCTATTTTTAGTAAGATATAGGCCTTAGTTTTGGAGAGTTTTCAATGATTTCATGGTGATGTCATGGAGGTTTCTTGGTGAGTGGATGAAGTGCCTTGATAGTCTAAGTGACAATGACAAAGTGTGAAATGTGCTTATCCTAGTATGTTTGGTTGATCTCTAATTATAGCATGGTTTTAGATGATTAAGGATGAGTCTAAAGTATTTATAATGTGAAATGGGTCCTATAAAAAATAAATAATGATTTGATTACTTGATTACACGACTAAAATTCATATGGTAGTCCATTATTTTAAGCAAGACATTTTAGGTCTAGTGGCAAAAAATGTGAGTAGGCAGTTTGTTAACATCACCATTCCCATGTATGGATGATTCAGAGGGATTTTATCATATGGTTTTGATCACATTAGTCCATATTTATTATGAACTAAATCTTAGGTAATTCATCTAAGTGCATCAAAATATATGCAAGTGCAAAGTTGGGCTCCCAGGCAGTGTTGATGTTTCTAATTGCACCACAGGTGCTCTTAGTGTTGAAGAACACTTCTCATTTTAGGATTTTGAGAATCCATGGAATGAGTTGTAGTTTTTTACTATTCATTGATTATCTATGGTGTAATATAATCAAATTATGAAAACTATCCACAATATTTATTTGATTTAGTGGTTGGGAGCCACCAGGGTCTATACTATTTGAATACTTAATAATTTTGATGATCCAGTAGTTAAACTAAATGATTACTAAAAATTACCTCTAAGTTAGAGTGAATCTTGATAAAAATAATAAAAATGAAGGGTAAGGAATAAATAAACATGATTTTAGGTTTTCATCTCAAATATTATGACAAAATTCCAATTACTTTGAGCACATTTGAACCAATTTATGTTATAAAATAGCATAAGCTAAAATTATATCACAAACCAAGAAAAATTTAAAGGAAAAATATGAATCATAAGTAAGAACCAAATTTACTTTAGAGGTTTACTATTATGATTTGAAGAACCTAAGCACATCCAAATACAGAGAAAATAAAATGAAGTATTTTTGAGATCTTTATAGTCAATTTAGCATTTAGCACAAATTAATAGCCCTATGATAAAGAATGTAACTCAAACAATAAAAATGATTCAAATTCAAGATAAATCCTTGTAATTAAGAGATATCATAGACATTTATCAAAAACTATCTAGACAATCTTTTCAAAATTCCTTAGTTGTATTAAATGATCCTGGTATCAATTGCTGAAAAACTCTCCCCCTTTTACAAATGGTAACCATCTACCTATTTATAGGAAACATAGGTGGTTAACTGGTTAAATCTCAAAAATATCCAAATGTGGATAAGGACATTTATCTTTGATACAAATCTATAATTCAAAAAAAATCATGCCAACTTGATAAGAAAAAATATATGCTGACAGATTAGCATATACTTTACAAAAAGAAAAGTCTTTTCGGAATTCCATTGGTGGGTCCTTCTAATTAGGCCTATCTTAGGAATTCTTTCACTATGGTGTATTACTCCTTGATTAGCTTAATATCCACTGCATGCTTCATTAGAGAATCCTCTTCTTTATTTGCTAACTTGGAAAATTTACTATATGCTCAAGATACATGTTTCTTGACATATTGTGCTTCTACAATTTGCTTCCCTACAAAAGTAATGGTATCAAGGGTCTTCTATGTGTCCTTATCTAAATGACCTTGGCTAACTTTGATGCCTTGGATATGGGTATCAATCCTTTGCTTGAATTCTTCATCATCAATCAAGCCTAAAGTAGTGGTTTGAGAAGGGTTATTTAATAGATTCCCTAGAAGTTTCTCAATCCAATTTACCAAGTATGTGTCTCTCTTGATGAAGTCCTTAACATCAATAGTCTAGGTGATTAAATATTATTATTTATCTACCAAAAATACCATGAGGATTTCCAAATGTCAAAGTTTGATAATATTGAAGTTTAAGGCCTACTTTGTCTTATGTACCTTAATGAGCTCCTCCATTTGAGCTTGAGAATTCTTCCACTGGGTGATTAATGCTTGTACCATCTCAACTTGATGGTCCAAAGCATTCAATCTATACATAATGCTTTTCAAATTATCTAATGCATCCATCAAGGATTTATTTGGCTTTTGCAATATATTTTTAGAAGTTGTCAAGAAGACCTAAGCTTCCAAATCTTGATTTTCTATTTCCAAGTTGAGGATCCTCTATTTCAAACCTTAAATTCTAGACAAGGCCATACTTTATTGGGCTAGTACCACACTAGCTACATCCTCTTGAAAAATAAGATGCTCCCCTACTGCCTACCTTGTAATAGGAGTTAAGCTTATAAATGACTCCACTTTTTGAAACTGAACTCCTTAGTACCAATAGTAATTTTCTTGGTCACTACTCTTTTAAAAGTTGATGTCTCTAGATTAAATTGGACTTGAGGATAAAACCTTTCACCTATGGTTGTTTAAGAATATCTACATTTGAACTCCCAGAGGATCTTATGGTACTAACCCATTAGGTTTCCTTATTTTGAAGAATCTAGATGTTTTTCTCTACTTATTTGTTCAACATATACTGAATCCATGGCTTGACATTATTCTGAACACCTATGTCCACTTGAGTCAGAGCTAGTGAAGGAGAAAGAGATGGGATTTTCTACAACTTCCCATAAACAACCAATCAATAATGGTTGGTCCATAAATAGGATTATCATCACTAAATAGGTTTGTTTCACTACTATGAGTGAAATTTAACCTAGGCTTCATTTTTGGAGCCAGAGGAACTAAAGTTATTTTTGCATGTCTCTTTCCACTACCCAATGGAACTAATTCCTTGACTACTTCCTCAGATCGGTCTTCATCCTTATCCAAACCATAAGTATCCATGATGTTAATAAGGGCACTCTCCACTGTTTATCCAATTTCCAAAGCAATTATGCTGATAAATTCTATTGGGTAAGAAGGCCTTGGTGGGGATGCCTAAATTTGGAGGCTTTTAATAGGTCTTTACTTAATCTTGGACTCTTCACTTATAGATTTACCTTTTACTTTTGTATCCTCAATTTTCTCAATCTAAGATGACTTTGTCAATTCTCCTTGTTGAGGCTTAGAAGATTATCCCTCAATAGGTGGTTCTTGATGTGTAGTCCCAGTGGTCCTAGTAATAAGTGATACTATAAAGGATGGAACTATCATATTTCTCTTGAAGGCTTATTAGCCCTGAATAGCCTATGTTCTAAGGTTATGTTTTAGTTTTTAACCCTATATAGGAATTAATCAAAGTTATTTTACCTTGTGTAAATATCGTCTCCCACACCTAGTTGATGCTTATACTTAGTCTTTTAGACCTTCCTATCCTGAATATGATTACCCACTCTATTATTGTGGTCCCACATCTTAAGATCATCTAATTGGAAATCTAAAGAGTTCTTATGTACCACCATAGTCTCTAGTTATTTCCAATCCTTGATTAAAAATCTACCAATGTCCAATGGGAAGGGATGAACTTGAGCCTTTTTATTATTCTTATAGTGCCAATATATGCCCTGGATGATTGTCTAATAAATTTATTGCTCTGCAAGCTTATTGGGAACTTATATGGGTAGTCTGTATGATTGGGCCATGATTCCTTATATCCTTATTATAATTCAATCTAGATAGAACCACACATCCCCCATAGTATCCACTTATTTTTTGATTAGAGGATGAAGAATAGGCATAAGAATACCAGTGATTGTCTCAAAAATGACTATGAAGACACCATCACATATGAATTGCATATGATTCCTATATATTAAAATATGTAGTTTGCAGTAATGATGGGAAATGGTAGTCCTACCATTAGGGGACCAATTTTAGATGCCATGGAAATTAATAGAGTCTAGGAGTGAGTCTAAGAGGTAAGATATCATAAATAAATGTATATAAGTCTTTCTCTTGATGGTCGTAAATTGTTTGGCCAAGAATAAACTTATTAAGTCTCCAATGTGAGGGGTTAGGTTTTGATCCAATATGTAATGGGCATAAGACACCTAGACATTACTCACATAAGTTTTAGAAGAGTCACCAAGGGAATCTATTCAATAAGGTCATAGCTACCCTGACACCCTATCTGAATTGGGTAATAGGTATCTTACCATTATGGGTCCTAAAAACATGGGAAACTTGGATTAACTAGGGTGAAAGAACTGAATCCAGGTTCTGGGAATTTGTCCATTCCCTTAAAGATGGAAGATCAGCATGAGGTAAAGAGAGATTATAATAAGTCTCAAATTCCATTGGAGATATGCATGAAATTTTATTGACATTTCTTTCATGAGTAATCCATTCTCCATATACTTTGCAGTCAATAAAAATAGGAACAAAAAGGTCGATGTAATTAATTACCTCTAGTTTATCAGCTGCATGATGAAGGCCTATCATTTAAGTTGATATTGAATCCTTGTATATTTTTTATACTAAATAATTCCTCTTTTTTTACTAAGAAATTGGTTGCAACTCTTTGACAAAGAGGAATAATTTAGACCAATTCTTGATTCCATGTACACTCAGTGTTGTTGAATCTAACAATGTGTCTCTAAATACCCTTCCTTCACTATCTAATGTTAGATAAAGCTCTAATTCAATCTTCATATGTTGCCTAAATTATATTGGAATTTCAAAGCTATCAAATATCTTACTAAGGCATCTACTCTAAATTTAGTTCACAATTATCTCAAGTGTCACATAATCAATTTGAACTGACACTGGCCTTTTTTTATGGAGGGTTTAGGGTTTTTTGTTTTAATGACCAAAACATACAACCTTGATCTCATACATGCCTTAGATATGATGGAAACTTACTTATCATATCTCCTATGTTTTCAATCATGAGATATATTTCATTTGGATCCTCCATACTTATGTGGAGCTTATGTGGTGGTTTCATGCCTTTCATGGTAATTTTTCATTAATGTTATTTGAAGAGTGACCATGGGTTTTCAAAATTCCCTTTTATTTTTATTTGAAAATACAAATATAGGTCCTTGAATTTCATTGGTTCTTGATCTTTGAGCTTATTTATTATGTCATGTGTCAATATTTTGAGGCCTTTGAAAAGTCTTTAATTTTGTTGCACCGTTGGATCAAATCTAGCGAGCAAGTGATCACCATTGGATCCTGCAAGATGCTTACCCTTTTAATTGGTAAAAATGACTTAGGAAAATATTTTTATGTCTCAATATTTCTTTAATAAGAAAACTATGGATTTATTAAAAGGATTTAGAAATTCCTCCTGCGATTAGGCTTAAAAAATTATCTAAGTTAAATTTGTCAGGTTTGGTCCCGTCAAATACATCTTCATAGATGTCAAATGATGGGGATGAACTTGTAAATTTTAAGAAAATAAAATAATTCTATTTCATTTTAAATTTTATGTGTTTGGTCTCGTTAAATATATCCTCATAGACATCAAATGATGGAAGTGAACCTATCAATTTTAAGACAATAAAATCTTTTTGTCTCAATTTAAATTTGATGGGTTTGGTCCCATCAAATACGTCCTCATAGACATAAAATGATGGGAGAGAAATTATAAAATTTATAATAATGAAATTTATTGACCCAATAAATGAATTCCATGTGTAAAACCATCAAGATATCTTGAGGCCTTCATGTTGATATGCACCATTGGATTGCGAACCTTTGAGGCAATGTGAACCATTGGATCAAGTCTTGAGTGGTTAACAGTTGTTAACATCATTTTAGGTGTCAGATTTAATTTTCACCATTGGATTGAAAATATATAAGTAAATTATCACTTTTGGATCAAATCCTAAATGGTTACCAACTATTAACTTCCTTTTGGGTGTCTGATTTAATCCACAACATTAGATTGAAACCTCTGAGCAAACAATAATTGTTAGCTATACAAAAGGGAATTTAAGTTTTAAATTTAATACCCAATCATGTTTTAAGTTTATTACAAGTTTTTATATTAATATTAGGTCCTTTTTTAAATAAAAAACATGTTTGAAGCTTAATATAAAGTTAGACTTATGATCATTTAATACAAAAGGAAATAAAATTTCCCACCAATATTTTCTCATAAATGTTTAAATTTAAACCCCTTTAGGGTTCATTCTTTAGAAACCATATTTTCTTCCATGTAATCTAAAATTCATCTCCTTGAATATAATTATTATCAATTTTGAACCATGAAACGTAAACATGATCAAATATATTAAAGCACATGTTCTTCTTTCAGAAATGATTTGCCTTTAAAAATCTAAGATAGATAACTCTTCATATTCAGTCCATAATATAGAATTTTTGGAAACAAATATAGGTGTCCTCCTTTAAAAAAATATAGGGGGTGTTTATCTCAATAGGCATTTTGACAATGTATTCCCATACTTATCCAAATTCTCATGAGGCAAAAAAGAGCCAAATAAGCATTTTGATGGTGGAAAATATCACACATGTGGACATTTCAAGAGAATATGATCATATGAGTTTATTTAGTTTTGTTCATAGTTTGTTTAAACTAAATTTTAGATCATTCACTAAAGTATGTCAAAAGATATGCATGTGTAAAGTTGGCTTTCTAAGCAATTCTTGACATTGTTGGCTCTGTGGTAAAAAAATCTAAGCAAGAAGATTAATGGAATTATATCTCACAAATTAGAAGGTTAATTTTAGTAAATTTTTGTATTCTCCTATGTGAGTATATCATATGGTCCAAATTTGAGAACATGTGCTTAAGTGAAGCAAAAGATATGAGGGTGCAAAGTTGACCTTATAGATAGATTGTAATGGTTCCCATAATCATTTTTTCACAAGTTAAAGTTTGAGAAACATTGAAAAAACACATTTAATCCAAGATGCTAGGATTTTTTGATATGTTTCCAAGTGTTTGATTCTTAATGTTGATCAGAGATAAAGATAGAGCTTCCTCCAAGGAATAATGGTTCGTGGGAATTTATACATCTAGATCTATGGTGTATAGTAAGTCAAATGGGTCAAAGTGTTCAATGCTTAAACTGAATAAAGATTGATTTACTTACAAAAATATCAATAGAGTGTGTTCATTACAATATTTTTAGAATAATCTAGATGAGGACAAGTGTTTGATGTTTAATTCCAAGCAAAGATAAAGGTTGAGCTATGTACAGGATATTGATAGAGCACATTAAGTCAAATAGTTAAAATAAAGATTTAATGATGAGTGATAAAAGGTGAAGGTAAAGTTCCTTAAAATTATACTGATGGTTCATTATTTATCTTATAATCAAGGACATTAGATGTGATTAAAGTGATCAAATTTTAATTTTGATCGTTTACATTTGAATTTAACAAAGGAAAAAGCTAATGCTCTATATTTTGGCCATATCTTTCGATTTATGTAGAATTTTACCATGGTGTAAAAAATAAATTTTCATACGTCTCCAAGGCACATATGTTAATATAAATTTTAAGATATAATTTTTATTATAGTCAATGTTATAGAGCTCCAAATTTGACTGTGTGTTTGATTGTGTTTTGTAAGTGACCCAATAAGGATAATTGAGCTTGTATTAATGTTATTTTGATATATCATGATGAATTAGATGTTGGATCATGATTTATAATCAATTAGGATGATATATGTGAATTATTAAGGTTTTATTAATCATATACAATATGAAAAAAGGTTTAAAAGTGGACTGTGTATTTGTTCATGGTGATTGTGTGAATAGAATGTTGTTTGAGGAAATTATGATTAAGCAAAGGGTATTATGTTGGTTGTTGGAATTTAAAGAGGACCTATGTATCATGTGTAATGGTTCCATGTATTTTAAAAGTTTTCTTATGTTTATTATTTTTCTCATAGAAGTTTCAAAGAGCTAAATCGGTCTCCATAGGACCTAAAAGTGACTGAGGCCTATTTGAAAGTGGATTGTGCTTAAGTGTGACCCATGTGAGATTCCTTAAGGGTGAAGGAATGTATTTTTTCTAACATGTAAATATTTTGGACTTGATAATTAATTATTTCTCTATATATATTGAGACCAAATGTGTTAGTTTCTAGACTTGTGATTGAGACTTTAGAGAAGACTTGTGCAAGGTGTATGTGAAAGTTATGGAGTGAAGGAGAGGTAGAGTGAAAAATTTATGAGTATAAAAGATTAATGACTATGTGTATGACTTTTAGGTCATATTTTTTATGTCAAAAATGTGCTCTTGTAGTTTTAGGATATGTAAATAGGTCTAAGTGTGCATATGAAGATAGTTTGAGTGAAGGAGAGAGATTGTGGCATGCATATATGAGAGGCATGTATGAGATAGAGAGATAGTTTATGCAAGGGTTAGATAAATAGATATCCATCATCATGTGTTGAAGACAATATTACCAAGTTGGAAGTGTTCAAAGGAGGGTTTAAAGGACTTGATCTTCCTTAGGTGTTGTTACTCCTTGTGAAATAGGTGTTTCACTAAAGGCCTTTGGTCAAGAGGATAGGATCAAGGTTTGATGGTATAAAAGAGTTGACCACTCTCTTGTTTGTAATTTATTATAAGACAATTTTTCCATGTGGTGTAGGCTTGAGAGTAGGTTTTATTACCCATGAGCATTTCTCATAGGAACTATGAGTTATGTGTTTGGTCTTGAGTATACATTGAATTAATGAGCTCTCTTGGTATTGTTGCCTGATCAAGTTGGTATACATTGAATTTTTAATAATATGAAAGGAATAAAATTGAAATTGAAATATTTGGGCTCATTAATTTACCCACAATGATTATAGCTCTAACAATTAGTATCAGAGTAAGTCCTTTGGTAAAGGATTGATAGCTTGAAGGTGATCCAAGTTAAAATATGGTTAGTCATCAAATAAGTTTATCTACTAAGCAAGCACTAATGTTCAATAAATCCAATTATACTTTTTGGAGTGTAAGGATGAGGACATACATTATGTCCCTAGGGTTTGATTTATGACAATATGTTGTGGATGGCTATGTTTATTCTACTACTCTTCCATCTAGTGTTATACAAAAGAAGTTATTTGAGAAAAAATTCAAGGCAATGAATGTTATCACTTGTGGTCTTTTAGAGACTGAATACACTAAGGTAATCCATTATAAACCTGATAAAGAGATATGGGACAAAATGCATATCATTTATGAAGGAGATTCAAAGGTTAATCTTACTAAGTTATAGAATCATATAAGGAAATTTAAAAGTCTCAAGATGAACAAAGAAGATTATGTGACATATTTTTTGTAGAGAGTTGATGCAATTTTGAACATAATTAGAGGTCTTGGAGATATCCTTAAATATGATACTATAGTTAAAAATTTATTAATGTCTCTATCCCTCAAGTTTGATCCAAAGGTATTTACTATATAATAAATTCATCATCTTACTCAATTAAAGATGGATGAATTACATGGCACCCTTACTGCCTATGAGATGATATACCACCAAAGAAGGAAGTAGCTTTCAAGACTAAAATGAAGACAAAGAAGAAGTTTCAAGGTAATAAACCCAAAGAGGATGACATTTTTGATATATATGGGGATGAACTAATTTCTTTGATTTCAAGGAAATTGAGAATAGGTTCAAACAAGTATAAAGGTAAACTACCCCTCAAATGCTTCAATTTTGGTGAGATATGACATTTTGCTACTAAGTTCCCTCATAAGTATAAGAAATATGATGATGAAGACCATAATCAAGGTCATGATGATGGCAAGAGATCATTTAGGTATGATAAATGAAAAAAGGGATTTAGAAGGTTTGATAACAAGAAGTATTGAAAGGATAAGAAGAGTCTTTACACCAAATAATATTGCAACTCATCAAATGAAATTAAATTTAGTGACTTAGAGTATGATCATGAAGATGATGGTCTTGTTGAAGATAAAGATCTATTCATGGTTGAAGAAGGTAGTTGCTCACATCAAATGGAGTCTACTTGGAGTGATTCATATGATGATGAAGATGAGGTGGACTATGAGACTGAAATGATGAATGGCCTTGAAAAACTAAATATTGAGAAGAATATCAATAAGAAGATGTTATCTAAACTCAAATAATATGAGGAAAAACTTAGTGTGTATGAGGCATGAATACACGAAGACACCAAGGATCATGAAGATATAGTCAAGCATCTCAGTTATCAAGTAGAAGTCTGGTCTACAATCTTAAAAGCTAAAAAAGATGAATGTTAAAGGTATGTAATAGAAAATGAGTCATTGAGATCTGAGTTATAAAATATTTCAATAAAGGGTAAATCATTTTTCAAGTTTGATAAAAGTTATAATGATCTCCTAAAGAGTGAAAAGTTAGCTAGTGACAGATTTGGATTATGTTTTAATAAAGATCCTAGAGTCACTTCTCAAGCTAACATGAAGGTCAATGAGAGCAAGGTGGATTAACATTTGAATATAAATCATCAAAAAGGGAATGAAGGTTTTGTAAGAATGAATACAAAATAGTTCAAACAACCAAATACCATGAGGTATGCAAATTTCAATGGTTACTACTATACTTGTAATTAGTTTGGGCATAGAGCTAGATAATGTAGAAGACATATTAAAAATGAATTTACATGGAACTATGATGGGTGTAATCAGTTAAAAGGTGTGAGCAAGGTTGAGTGCTTCAACTATCATGATGTGGGACACTTTATAAAACATTATCCATTTAAGGTAAGTCAAGTTGAGTTTCCTTTAATAAATATTGAGTGTTATAGTTGTTATGAAGTAGGACCCATTGAAAGATTTTTAAAAAAATTGGTAAAACAAAATGAGATTATTTCAAAATGTATGATTTGTTTCAACTATTAAAATAGTGGTCACATTACTAGATTCTGCAAGCAGAGGCCTACAAGTTAGAATAGGTTCAATCAGGATCCTAAAGTGCAAATAAAAATTTAAGTTAACTCATGGAGACTAAAAATGGTAAGTATGAGTCATGATGAGATTTCAAGTCCAAGTAATCTATTTTATATGGTGGAGAATGCTTTAGAAGGTAAAGAGTGCCAATATTTCTCATTGACTACTCATGTTGTGAATGAAGAGACCAAGCTCAAGGAGAATACCAAGGTATTCATTAAGACTATTCCTAAGATGTGTATGAATCCAAGTAAACATAATTCAAATAAAATTAATTTTTCATGCCTATTGATGAGGTTTCAAATTAAAAGGTTGATTCTTCAAATGAAAATTAATGTCAAGACTCCATAGTTACTCCATATGTTGTCTATTTTATCTTAAAAGAGAAGGGGAGTGATATATAAAAAGAACCAATTGTCAAAGTCTGACTAAGAAAATAAAGAACAAGATAAAGAAGTATTATATCTATAAGAGGATCCATATGGTTATAGAGGAGATGTGGGCCACTCCTAGCTGCAAATTTTTTTAGAGTACTATGGTGCAATAGATGGTTCTATCTATGCTTCTGAAGGAGACTCCTTTCAAATGGAGAAGAGAGTGTTTATATGGTGTTATTTAGATGGTACTAAAAGGCTATAAATTAGTGTGTTAATTTGGATTAGGTATGTCCTAATGAAATATATGTTATGGTGATGTTAGAGTGATGTCATAGTTATATATGGTTAGTCTACAAGGTTAGATTAAAGGTTTTCATGTGACAAAAGAGGATTTATGATTTATCAAGATGATATTTTACATATAAATGTCTATTCACCTTATTATAGCATGATCCATGTGGTTTTTTTTGTTTGAAAGTATGTTGAAGACAAATTGGAGTTTTTTGTTTACTCTCAGGTTTCCTAATTTGTGTTTAAGGGTAAGTAGGCCTAAAAATGGGTTATAAGATGTATGGTTTCCAAAAGGTGTGGAATTTTAAATATTGGTCCATAAGTATGTTATGGTTGTCTCCATGTGTAAAATAGGTTTTAGAGGTGAACGTTGATTGGAAGATGTTATGTTGACCTTGTTTGTTTTAAGATTATAGGGTTTTGGGCTCTATTAGAAAAGTGGTTTGCCTTATGAGTTGAGATATTATATTTTATAATAGGTTTAATGGGCCAAAGTGGTTATTAAATAAATATTAATAGAGATCTGAAGGTTTATGGTTTTCAAATTATTCATTTTTCATTAAGATGGAGGCTTAACTGGCTAGTAGGTTTTTAAAGGAAGTATGTTATAGAGCATGATATAGTTGATGAAAATTGGTTTACTTGAGGTGGAATATAAAATTGATCTAGATATGAAATTTTATGTCCTAAAGATGTTTATATTTAATTTTGTGGGCTATGCAAGTTCTAGGTAGGGCCCCAAGGAGTCTAGACATGCCTAGTATTGAAGATGTGTTTTTTGAACAAGTTTCTCAAAAAGAGCAAGGCATGTGTATTTCAAGGTTAGTTCTCAAGTTGTTTTAGATAATGTTTCCTATTTGGTGTGTGGCATGAATTTCTATTGGTGGTCCTTGAGGTGGTTTGAGAGAGAAAGTTAGTAGGCATGTATGGTGGTTCTTCATGGTGTATGGAGATCTGAAGATGCTCCAGTGCTAAAATGGCTCAAAAATCTTAGGGGTGAGTCCCTATTATATGTTTCTTGAGAGTGTCTCAATATATAAACATGAAGTCTATCAAGGTAAGAAGAGGTAGGCTCAAGGTAAGGAGGAGTTTGTATCATCTTTATAATGTGGTCCTCTCCTATTGATAGTATTTTTAGGTCCTCAAGTTTATTTTTTGCCCACTTTGTCATTTTGTCAAAGGTGGAGAAAGTTCTTATTATGGGAGTGCTTAAAGAGAGAGAAGGAGGTGAGATGAATATCTCTATATGATGGTTATTGACATCAATGAAAGATGGGGATATTCTTGGAGAGTTATCAATGATGTCATGGTGATGCCATTGAGGTTTACTAGTGAGTGAATGAAGTGCCTTGATAGTCTAAGTGATAATGACAAAGTGTGCAATGTGTTTGTCTGTGTATGCTTAAAGGATGCTTGGTTGATCTTTAGTTTGGCATGGTTTGAGGTTATTAGGGATGAGTATAAAGTATTGAGAATTTACAAGGTGTCCTAACAAAAGTCAAGAGTGATTTGAGTACTTTTGTGCATGAGTGGAATTCATCTGGTAGTCCATGTCCATTGTTTTCATCTATAAATTTTGGGTCTAGTGGCAAAAAATATGAGTAGGTAGTTTCTTGACATCACTATTTCAATGTATGGATGATTCAGGGGGAGTTGGTCATATGGTTGTGATCAAATTAGTCTCTAGTTATTACGTATTAAATATTAGGTCATGAACTTAAGTTCATCAAAATATATGAAGGTGAAAATTTGGGTTCCCAGGCAGTTTGATAGTGTTTGCCTATACTTAGCCAAATTTTCATGAGGTAAGAAAGAGCCAAGTAAGCATTTTGATGGTAGAAAATATCACATGTGTGGATGTTTTAGGATAAATTGATCATATGGGTTTGTTCAATTTTGTGCCTTGTTAATTGTAACTAAATTTTAGATCATTCACCAAAGTGTGTCAAAAGATATGCATGTGCAAAGTTGGCCTTCTAAGTAATTCTTAGCATTGTTGGCTCTATGGTATAAAAATATGAGTGAGTAGATTAATGGAATTTTATCTTGCACATGAAAAGGTTTTAGGAGAATTTTGGTACATGGTTGGATTATCCTATGTGAAGATATCATATAGTCCAAATTTTATAACATGCACTTGAGTGAAATAAAAGATATGGAGGTGTAAAGTTGACCTTATAGATAGATTCCAATGGTTCCCATACTTAGTCATTTTTACCAAAGTTAAAGTTAGAGAAACATCATTAGAGTGAATTTAATCTAAGATGTTAGGATTATTTTAGATGGTGCCAGGTGTTCTATACTTAACATTTAACAGAGATAAAGGTCAAACTTCTTCTAAGGATCAATGATTCATGGGAGTTCATACATCTAGATCTACTGTGCACAATAAGTCAAATGGGTCAAAGTGTTAAAAGTTTAAACTGAGTAAAGATTGATTTTCTTACAAAAGTATCAATGGAGTGTGTTTATTATAATATGTTTTGAATCATATAAATGAGGATAAGTGTTTGATGTTTAACGTCAAGTAGATATAAAGATCAAGCTACATACAAGAGATCCATGGAGTGCATTAAGTCAAATAGTCAAAATGAATATCCAACGATGAGAACTAAAAGGGTAAAGGTTGAGTTACTTAAAATTAGATAGATGTTTTTTCATTGATATAAGAATTGAGGACATAATATGTGATCAAAGTGATCAATGTTTAAATGTGATTGTTGGCATTTGAATATTTGAATTTATTAAAGGAAAAAACTAGTGTTCTATATTTTGGACATATCTTTCGATCTATGTAGAATTTGACCATGGTGTAACAACATAATTTTTAAAGGATGAAAAGGTGAATATATAAATATAAATTTTAAGGTATAATTTTTATTAAAATTAAGTTTATTAAGATCCAAATTTTATTATGTGTTCGACTATGTTCTGCAAGTGACCATAGAAGGATAATTGAGCTTGTATTGATGTTATTTTGATATCTCATGATGAATTAGCTATTGGATAATGCTTTAGATTACATGAGGATAATTTATGTGAATTATGAAGGGTTTATCAATCATATGTAGTGTGAATAAAGGTTTAAAAAATGACTATATATTTTTTCATGGTGACAATGTGCACACAATGTTGTTTGATAGAAGTATACTTAAGCAAAAGGGTACTATGTTCATTGTTAGCACTTAAAGAGGACCTATAGATCATTTATAATGGGTTAATTCATTTTTAAAGTGTTCCTATGTTTCTTATTTTTCCCTAAGAAGTGTCAAAGAGATGAGTGGGTCTCCATAGGCCCTAAAAGTGTCTTAGGCCTATTTGAAAGTGGATTGTGCTTAAGTGTTACCCATGTGAGATGACTTAAGGGTAAAGGAATGTATTGTGGCTAAAATTAAACATTTTTGACTTGATAATTAATGATTTATCTATATATAGTGAAACCAAATGTGTTGGTTTCTAGACTTGCAAGTGAGACTTTAGAGAAGACTTGTGCAAGGTATATATAAGAGTTATGGAGTGAAGGAGAGGTAGATTGCCTAGTTGATGAGTAGAGTAGATTGATGAATATGTGTATGACCTATAGGTCATATTTTTAAATTCAT
The DNA here is from genome assembly GCA_037957365.1 of Torreya grandis. NCBI lineage: Eukaryota > Viridiplantae > Streptophyta > Pinopsida > Cupressales > Taxaceae > Torreya > Torreya grandis. Next base: position 2,315,993 of record JARHVA010002418.1, read on the forward strand.
AAAAGTGATATTGTATTTTGAGGATATTCAAAGAGGTTTGAGTGTGCATATGAGGTCAGTTTGAGTGAAGGAGTGAGATTATGGTATGCCTATGCGAGAGGAAATAATTAGATAAATAAATAGAGAGATTGTGCAGGGGTTAGATAAATAAATATCCTTCATTAGGTTTTAAATACATCAGTACTAAGTTGGAAGTGTTCAAATGAGGTTATAAAGGACTTGATCTTCCTTAGGGGTAGTTACTCTTTGTGAAATAGGTGTTTCACTAAAGGCCTTTGGTTAGGACGATATGATCAAGGTTTCCTGGTCTAAACGAGTTGACTAGTATCTTATTTACAATTCATTATAAGACAAGTAGTCCATGTGTTTCAAGCTTCATAGTGGGTTTTATTCTCCATGAGGGTCCCATAGGAACTACGTGTTATGTGTTTGATCTTGATAATACATTGAATGAATGAGCTCTCTTGGTATTATTTCTTGATAAAGTTGATATATGTTGATTGTTTAATAGTTTAAAATGAATGCAATTGAAATTGAAATATTTGGGCTCACTGATTCACCCCCCTCTTAGTGATTGTACCTCTAATATTTAGATGAGTACCTCATATTATGCAGCATTATTCATCCAAATTAACTAGAATTTGAAGGCATGGAAATGTTTCTCCTTTTGAGGGAATACTAACACTGCACCAAATTTAGTGACATATTTACTTTGGTAACCATCAAAGTATAACTGTCTTATACCCTCAAGGTTATCTTATACCTCTACAAGCTCAGGTAGGATGGGATCCTCCTCTAGCATATAATACATACCTATCCTTATCTCTTATGCATTTTCATATGGATTTTAAATAAAATGTTTGCATGCCCATTCATCAAGAAAATCATATAGGATCTCTTCAAGTGGTGTTACAACTTTATGCAGACTTGGATTCTCTTCTTGATTAAACATTATGATATTTAGTTCAACTAAGCTAGAAGAGTATTGTTTAATATGGCTTTTGAAGATAGGTTTAGCCCTAATGGTCACTTTAGTCCCATACCTAGTTCTGAGTAACATATGTGACCAATTTGAAGATAAATACCCACCTATCTTTGTTATAAGTCTTGGGAGAGGAAAACTATGAAGTAGGGAGGTAAGTTGATGACTGCAATATTCTACACAATTGAGAGACTTGGGCATGCATACAATGTAAGATTAAAATCTTTGATTATTCCCATAGTTTTGATTATTGTAACATCGAGCTAGACTACTCTTTGGAAATAGGGTAATATACAATTCCAAGTGTGTCTAAAATCTTATTTGGCATCACCAAGTTGCTTGTACTTGAGTTGATCATGTAATTATGTACTAGATAATTTGGGATTACAATGATATTGGTCAATGATCAAGGAGATGTCGAATGGGGGTGGATTGGTGCTACTTTGCACTTTCACTTCCTTTAATTTGGGATTACATAGAATATTAGATATTGAATGCATAAGATGAGATGTCTTACACTTTTGAAAGCTTTTTAGAGTATCTTGTAGTAAATTCCATTGAGATGGAATAACAAGATCATCCCACATGGTTATATTGAGGCTCATATTCTTCATTTATTTGACTATATTAAAGGGAATATGAGATCCCTTTGACTATGGATTCTAGACAATAGCCTCTACCCATATATGTGTAATATTTTGAAGTAGCCCCTCTTTGCTCAACCGATTTTGTGTGTATTACAAGTTATGAAAGAACATTAGCTTGTATACATGTGTGAGTGATCTAATTTGTTTAAAATGAGGGAACTAAAGTTGGTATTACCTCCTCTATCACCCTTATTTTGAATTTTGTATTAAAAGTAACTAAGATACTTCCCCTACTTGGTGCACCATTTTGATTTACATAGTTGAAGTTGTACTCATGCCAATTGATGAGAGTAGACCCATCTTGTTTTTGTGATATTACTTGATTCTATCATTCATTTATAACTATGTTATTCATTTGATATTGAGGATGTGGCACACTTTTCACCATGTTCACTTGGTTTATAACCCCATTTATGTATGTAGATTGAATATGTGGTTGGATGCATGGAAAATGCCATTCATAATCCTACACATGATTATTTTTCACTGGTATAAAGTCTCTAAAGGCATTAAAAACATTAAATTTTTATGCATAAGGTGTTCTATTGTATGTGATCTGATTTTGTGCTTGTGCACCACCTTGGTAAGGAGGTTTGCTTGACTAACATTCTTGAGTAAAGGGTTGATGAGGTCTAGGGTACTACATCTATTTTCTTTTGAGAGTGACAAGCTCATTACCAAAGATTTTTAGTAGCATTTTAACCTTGTGAAAAATTTTAGTGGAAATAAAAGATAAATTTGGTGGGTTCATTATGGTTGGGATAGGTGCTAACATAGGTTGTGCAACTAGTTGTCTAGGAAGATGCTCTATGAATAGAGGCATAGGGGGTCTAGGTGTAATTTTCCCTATTTGGATCAAATAATTTTTTGCATAACAAAAAATTCATAGGCATTATGAAGTATTATGCCTCTCATGGATTGAATCATCATAGTTATGTCACTATTAATAACTTTTAAAAAATATAAAAATGCAGTGTTGGGAGATGGCTTACATAAAGGTAGTATCCTATCCTAGAATATTTAGAACCTAAAGTTGAAATCAACCATCATTTCATATGGGGATTTATTTATATTTATGATCTTTTCTATTAGTGAGAAGTGGTCACTCTGATCTTTAAATTGCTTGCATAATTCATCCCAATTATGAATAGAATTTGGTCTAGAGTCTAAGTACCAATGAAGGGATTTATCTTTTAAGGAAGAGGAAAGTAGCCTAAATGTGACATTATCTTCAGTGACATGTTGTATTGAGAAAAAAATTATGATATCATGAATATTATCCATAGGGGAAGTTGCATTCTTGCTAATAAGATAGGCTAATATTTTGAGGGTTATGAATGCAATGTAATCATACTGAGCAAGAATTAATGGATTACCTCTATTACAAAGTATAAATAATTAATTTCTCTACATAACCTTGAATGGGATAGGGAATAAGTTTCCTTTAGGGTTGGAGAACCATCCAAATGGAGGTGTAGACTAATTTATAAGAGATGACTAACTTAAACCCTTCCTTCTTATCATAGGGTATGAAGATGTTATTACTCTTCTTCTCTTAGAGAGTGATGGAAGAATAATGAAATGGAAGTGAATACCCATCATAGATTATATTTTTCCTCTTCACATGTAGATAAGGGGTTGATCTTTATGAATAAAAAATGTTTGGAGTTGCCAGGTGATCTAACTAACTATTCACTACACTTGTTAGCCAAGGGTAGAAATGATTCCTTAGCCTTTTCTCCAAACTAATCCCATAAAGAATGCCATAAAATATTATCATTTTAAATGTGTACCCATCTATGCTTTATCACACAAGGATGTTTTATGGTAGGGTGTAGAGTGCAGATTCCTTATATAGGGCATAACAGTGTTCATTTATAGGTCTGGAAGTCTTGTTGTTCACCTTTGCACACTTTGTATTGTTTTTCTTATCATAATAATGGTAATGTCCCCAAGTCATAGGACTGTTGCACTCCTTAAGATGAGCCTCTAGAGTAGGTCATATTCCTTCTATTCTAAGTGAACTTTGTTTAAGACCAACAATAAAAACTAAAGGGCAAAAAGGTAAATCAACCACTAATATAAACCTAATATTTTTGAGGGAAAAGGGAGGGAGAAGGTAAGAGGGTGATTGAAAATAAAAAGGTGATACACTGATAATAGAGTTAGCACTCTTACTACTATGAACACACTAAAAGTCCCTAAGAATAAGATGTTATCACACATACTCTACCAAGGCCACTATAAATGCATAAGTATTTCACATTTAGGTACAAGAATTAAATGTAACATTGAGAGGGATAATAAATGATCCATAGATAATGTCAACATAGACCTGAGTGTACACAAGATATGACATGTAAGTGAGTTATGAGTTCTACATAGAGTTGTGAGGAATGGATAGCGATGAGAGGGGGAACATAACCCATAAATAAGGATCAATAAACACAAATGACACATAGTTCATAATAATAGTAGAGGGAGTTGAAATTAATTCTTATTAACTTAAAATATTTAATCAATAGTACTCTTAGAGGGAAAATTTTGGAAGCATGAGGTTGCCAGAAATATCTCAACACTTTTTAAAATGAAGAAAAAGGATTTTATAATATCAAGCCATTTTAGAATTAATGTACCAATTAGAGTGGCAGATATATATTTTAATTTTATTATGGTTCTACACCCATACTTATTGAATTTTTTTTGGTGATTTGGTTTTAGGAGTTGGTATCAGGGTTCTTTTTGGATCCCTATGTGTGTTTGAGAGTGGAAGATTCTTTGTAAAAGTTAGATGGGTGGCATGTAATCATATTATAATGTTTTACCACCACTTTTTCATTTACTTATCCTAAAAAATGCTTTGAATACTACTCAAATACTTTTATAACTACATCTTTATACCTTACTACTACTTTTTAATCACTATGCAATCCTCCCTTGATCTACCATGCCATTGCTTTACACCTAGGATCCACATCAATCTACAAAGTAGTAAGTGTGAATCATATATCATAGTCTTCAATGTATGATATTGAAGAAGTCAAACTCTATGATTTGATATGAGGCTTCATCCTTAAGGTATAGGGAACCTTTAAATAGGAAGGAACATAAAGATGGAAGGACATAGACCCACTCCTCATAATTCAAAACTGCTTCTTATGCACCTCTACTTACTCTATCTTAAGATTGGGTCTCTACATTATTTAATTTTCATACCACTTGGATCATGTGATGAAGGATATTACATGGGACGTGCATTAGGAATAGATAATGGGCATGAATCATCACTTAGTTGATGTGCAAATCCAAAATGACCACTATAGGCATGGGTGCAGATAGGAGGCATCTACACATGGTTAACTTTTCAAGAACTTGACACTTCACATGTGCACAAATATTTTATAAGATCTTTGAAAATTATATGTAGGCTAGGGTGACTTATAAAGTTAATATTTAGATGTTTACATTGGCAAATTTGAGGTTCTAAAGATTCTTTCATGCAATATATAGCGAGTCCAACACTCATTGGCACTTGGTTGCATACTAGCAATTCATTTTCATGCCTAAGTTAAACAAAAGGTATTCTACTAAAGGCATTCCATTTGAAATTTTAGAGTTACCTTAATATTCTCTTAAATTAAAGAGGTTTGCTAACACCTATCCATACTCCAAAAAATATTTGGCTACTCACTTACCTATTAGGATACCTTTCTTGGGTCCAAATTGCAAGATGTTAGCCCCAAAGAACCTACCCGTTATTTCCTTAAATGTCCATGTTCCTTTATAACTTGATCACTATAATGACATCCATATGTCATCCCTCAAAAGTGTACTTTCATAGATGGGAAAAGCTACCACTACTATTATTGAACACATAAGAAAAATTATTAATTTTTGTACTATCATAACATCACTGAAGAGGACATTTCTATTATATTTTTGGATATTTATTATAAGGAAAAAACACTTGATTGGTAAGGTAATTTGGATCCCGAATATATCACTACATGGGATGAATTGGGTGATTCTTTGAGAAGGAGGTTTGAAGATAAATCTAACCGCTTGTCTTTGGATGAGTAGTTAAATACAATAAAGAGATCACCTCAATATTCTATTCAATAATTCAACACAATATTATAAAAGACTTGGGATAGGATCCCATTCTTGGTAAGGCCTACTACCTATCATTCTTCTATTTAGTACCTTAAGTATTTTAATTGTGATATATCCATGATGATTCAATCCATGGGAGGGGATACTTTTCCTAATGCGTACGAGACTTACATAAGGCTAAGAAATTTATTATTCAGGTTGAGAAGATAACCCTTAACCTTGTATGCCCTTGTTTCTTGATGTGTAAGCTCCTATCCCCACCATTGATCTTATCCCCATAACCAAGTATAATCAAGTGGCCCCTAGTCAGCCAAGTAAGAAAAAGGAGGAAGATATGATTAAGGTTCTCAAACAAGGGGTTCAAAATTTTAAGATGCAAAAAAAATATAAGTAATGGAGGTATTTTTAATGTCATTTACATCTTTATTAATCTTATCATGATCCTAGACAACCCTTTCAAGGTCAATACCAAGGACAAGGCCAAATGACTCAAGTGCGGTAACATAATGGATAAAATTAGAATGTTCATTCTACATATAAAGCACTTGTACCTATCCAAAACAATATTGTGCAAGATAATGTAGAGAAACATTTATGGGACCAACTTCATGACTCTTCCACCTATGAAAATAAAGCATTCAATCAATAATATATAGCTAAATGGTGAAAAATTATTTCTATGACTCAAGAGGAGATTCCTAGTGGAAGAGAGAACAATGGAGGAGATGGTCAATCAAATTTTTCCTTGATCAATTACTATCAAGAGGACTCATGTACAGTCAACTACCAAGGTAACTTGAACATTAGATCAATCTCCATATATGCAAACATAAAGTCAAAGAAGAGAGTGGATGAGGAAGTGCAAGGAGAAAGTAGTAGTCAAAATATGAACTCTCAAGCACCTCATGCATTAGGTATATCAAATAACTCAGAATGTTAGAGCTCCTTCTATGCCTTCTCCTATGCATTAAGTGACACAAGATAGTGGTAGTGTTATATCTCCTAAAAGACATGATAAAGTTGGAATATCTATTATGAATATTACGGAGTAGATTAATAATGTTTGTGTAATCATCCCAATGTGGGAAAAATTATCCATTTCCGGACAAAGAGACCTGCTCCAAAATGAGCTCTCCAAGATCAATGCATTATATAGGCAACCTAATAAAAGAGGGGTACTTTTGGAAAATGAGTTGAAGACCAAGTATGGGCAGCCAATCAAATATAAAAGGGGATAAACCTCATCCATTATACCTCTCCATCATAATTAGAGACTCATTGGTACAAAATTATTTGATTGGTAGTGGAGAAAGTATATTAGTCATGGATAAACAAGTAGTAGACAAACTAAAGTTGAATTAAAGTCATATTCCAAGGCCCTATTGTAGTTAGATGGATCATATACCAAGATGGTTGGCATTATAAAAGGTTTATAACTCACCCTCCATGTTTATCCTACATTTTCTATCTCTCAATATGTGGTGGTTGTAGATGTGCCATCTCACTTTGCCCTTTGCTTTTCAAGGGAATTCATTACTAAGATTGGAGTGTATTTGGCTTCAAATTGGTATTAAATGACATTTAGGACTAGGTATGATTCTAAAGTCTCTATCAATTTTGAACACTTAACTAAGTTTATTTTGGAACCATATGTGCCTAATACCTCAAACATGAACTTCAACATCAATGAAGAGGAAGACCATCCTAGTGACCAAGAACCTTTAACACCTTTTGATGGCATAACTGACCTCTATCTTGATGTGTGGGGAGATGATCAAAATGGGTTTGATTCATACAAGTTCAATGTAGAGACAAGTCTTGGCATATATATTATGCATGAGGAATATGATGAGTATATGAGGTAAGTATTTATGATACCCTTCAACAAGCTACATGGGGTAACCATTTTTTACATATGAATGATGATATTATAAGTGTGTTATAACATGATAGTCAAGAAGATGATTCAATTTTACATGCCCAAGTAGAATATGTTAATGAGTATGATAGTCAAGAGGAATATGATGACTTATGGTATAAGTATCATGCCATAATGAAAGAATTTGAAAAATTAGGCCCACTCTTCTTCAAATGGAACACAAGTTTGATGATGAAGTTAATGGTGAACCTAATCAGCATAAAGAAGAGTGTGAAAACATTGTCAAATAGAATGTAGCCTTGGAGTAATGTAGTTAGTTAAAGGCATAAGTTTGTGTGAGTAAAGAGTGGTACAGGCATCAATCTTATATTAATGAACTTGTAGATATGTTTGGCCATAAATAAGGCAAGTTTCATTCCTATAAATATCAAACACATCATAGTATAAATGAGGGTGAAGCTAAGAAATGTTTCATGACTCCTAAAGAGAACATTAAGAAGCATAAACTGAGCATAAAAGAGATCAAGAATCTTAAAATCTCAATAAAACCTTAAGGAGAGCTAAAAGGACTATTCAAAGAAGTCTCAAGTGATGCACATATAACTAGAAGATGTCTTATGAATGGTAAGTCATTTGATCACCTTCACAAGATAGTTTTCTTTGACAAATATCCATCATATGGTTATTTGTTCCCATGGAGCATTTGTGAATCTAGGAACATTGTTTTTACCCTAGTTGAATTAATAATAACTATTTCATCACCTAAAACATGGTTTGAGGTTTGTCTATAATAGGTTAGGTGTGTTATTTTGAGTCTTTTGTGTGTGTTTTCCCTAAATTCCCTTGGCATAGTGTGTTTGATTCGTGTTGCATGTTGTGGTGTGAGATTGAATCATTGTAGAGGCTTTAGAGTATAGCATAAGAGTGACTCCATTTACCAATGGGAGGATAAGGCCACTGATTCATTAGCATTGTCGACATGCTACCCTTGTGAATCGCTAATTTGTTGACCAAATTTTGACACCAAGTTAAAATGGGTCAAGCCCTCTAAGTTTAAACTTTTCATGGGATTATAAAAACTTTTATATGGTATTTTTATGGTCTTAAATGGTCCTAAGTGGTCTCTATATGGTCACATTCATCATTGTCTATCCTTGTCCAAAGTTTTATCTCATGTCTACTTGCCTAGTCCTAGGGGTAATTTCTGAGTTGTTAGTGTTTTTAAATGTGTTAAAAGGTTTTATATGGTTTAAATTCATTATAAAAGGTTATTGATGTCTATTCAAGGTCATATTATCATGTTTTAACCTTTTATTGTGTTCTTATGTGCTAAAATATCATGTTGGTCACCTTTTGGCCTATTTGGAGGAGTTATACATAACATATTCAAAGGAAAACATTTCATTAAGGTTACCCAATGTAATTAATGTCATATAATGATTATTAATGGTTAGATACTAATAAAAATTTAGGTTTAATGTCAAAAATGAGTAAAACAGTCCTTTATAAGCACTTTTAGGCACTTGTACAGCCTTGGAAGATCATGTTTTAGTTGAAAATGGTTTTAGAGTGTACCTTGGGATTACATAGATCAATTTTAGGATTTGGATTAAGTTTTAGGTTTTACAAATTCTTCAAACACTATTTTCCCTCTATTTCTACCTTCACAAGCCTAGAAAGGAAAAACTCATATGCATGGTATGACCAAGAAAGAAAGAGTTGGGAGATGAAATTTTATCAAATTTCCGGGTATTAATAAGATTAAAATTATTGGCATTAGTTTTCATATTCACATCCCCTCATTTATGAAAAATCATTAAGATTGACAGCAGGACACTATGCCTTATCCATCTAAGCAAGGTCTGATTTTGCTCATGTTCCTCCACCTCACTATTCAATGGAAAAGAATGGTTTTGAGGTATTTTTTTAGAAATAAAATATATATTTTAAAGGGTATTTTAATAATCCAATTAAACTCCATGAATTGCCTTCAACAAGATGAAAAGTGTCTCAAATGTGTAGGTATATCATGTTGTCACAAGTCTATTTTGGTTTCTTTGAGATGTTAGTCATTTTAATAGGTTTCAAGTAATTAATCATTAATTAAAAACTTAATCAATATAACATATTTCATTTTTTTTCTCTTGATAATTATCTATTTTCAAATACTCCTTTAAGAGGCATCATGTCTTGATCTTTGAAAAGCATGGTTTGTGCATATATGGTCTTCTTCAGGTTTGAACATCAATGTTGGCCTTGAGTGGAAATAAGAGACCAATGTAGCATGGGAGTGTAATATTAAATTTTTTTATGTCCAAGTAATAAAATATGATATCAAATTTAAACTCTTAAACAAGATTATAAGGTGATCTATTCACTCATAGGTTTACAAACCTATACGTGTTCTTTCATGGGGTCTAATGTCTAGATTGGCAGTGCTCAAAGAATGAAAATATATTTAATTACACTTAAAATAGCCACATGAATTTGACATACCTTTCACTACCATCATCAAAATCATAAGTGAATGAAGAGACTTCAAATCTCATCCACATACCTTATAAAATATGACTATATACACAAGCCTATACAGATGATGATTAAAATATTAAGACTATATAATGTCTAATTAGAAGCACATAATATTGTTGAGATGTGTTATAAAATGGTAAAAAGGTTTATATAACAATAAAAATTTTAAATGACATAATGAAATTACTTTGTAGCCTATAAAAACAAAATGAAGATCTACAAGTGACAGACTTGTAAGTCCTCATTTTGAACTAAAACCAACACTCAAGAGTAAAGTCAAAGTAGGAAACATTAATTCATGAAATAATAGGATACATGAACTAAATAATATATTTCATCTAGTGTAAATACATATGGGATTGAAGTTATTAATGTTAAAACATTAGAAAGGTATGCAAGTCTATTACTATATAGACATGCCTAAGTACAAGAGTGAGAAAAGGAAGGTTGTAAATGCTTTGAAAGGTTATAAAATATTTTAGTCCAATGAGAAGAATACTTCATGATTTTCAAATCTTAAAAATATCATTACATATTTTTATAAGTTCAATGTGTATGACTTAACACTTCAACCTCACAAAATGGTCATATACAACTAGTCTAGAAAGATGCAAGAAAGAGATGATAGGTTTGTGGAATGTGATGTCTTGAAAGAGATAAAAGGGTTAAAATGGAGTTAAATAGTTTATTATAATTATGTATAAGGTTATTTTTGGATTTATAGTTACATTGAATATTTTTAATTTCAAAATACATTCAGTCACCTTCATGATCACCTACACATTGGCCTAAGCAAGATAAACCATTTACAAATCCTAAGAAAAGGCCATCTATAGTCAGTGACAGGGAAGTTGAGTGAAATTATATATATTATATGGATTAATTTTAAGGTAAAAGATAAAAAAATATTTAAAATGTAACTGAATATCAATAGTGCTCTCTAAACTCTCCATACTCAACTAAATGTTGCCTACAAGTTTAATAGGCAATGCATACTAATTTCAATTTGGAGAGGGTAGAGTACATATGAAAAGCATTGGGTTATAGATCAGATTAATGGTCAAGTTGATGAAAACATTTTATGTTTTTTATATTAAAAATTAAATAAAATAAAATTATGAATGCACATATAACTTATATCAACCCTGCCTACACAGTTAGATTATAATCTGCATGTCTACCTAAGTTCATGGGAAGTTTGTGTTTGCTTAAGCGAGAGTTAAGTATAATAATAGGTATGAGATAGATAAAATAATTGTTAATTTATTTCATGGTGATATTATAGCTTCATATAACCCTCAAATGCACCTAACCTAAAGTGAGGAAAACATTGAAGATCCTATCTAGGCATGTAAGAGCCTAACTCACACGAAGGCTCATATAAAGCAGTCATGAGAAATGTGATTGATTGACAAGTAAAGTGATTATTTTAAGATTTTTATAAGTTAATTAACAAATAATAAACCTTTAAATACCATCCATATACATGTTAATTCAATAAAATTAAATTTTAACCTCTTAAGACCACCTCCAACTCTCCTAATACATGACTATCATCCAAGACTAGTTCTTTTTTACTTGGTGAGGCCATGATATTTTAAATGGAGATAAGTGAATTTTAGACATGATAATTAGGTATCCACACTTAATTATTGTGGAATCAGTTGATGGATTGAGCCTCCATCATGCATTAACAATGCTTAAGAACTCATACCTCTCAATAATGGCCTCCTTGCAACCCAAAAGACAACATCTTACACTTATAAATTTCATGAGGATTTGCATGGGACCCAATGGTGTTTGTATGTGGTGTATTTCTCCCCTAACTACAATATTGTTTCATTAGGATAGAGAAATAGGATCTATTATTTATGAAAAATCCTTAAGAACTAAAACCACTCTAAACCATCCTAAAACCCTAGCAATGACCAATTGATAGAGATGGACTCATAAATCATGAAAAATGACCTATTTTTATCCTATAAAATCATAAAAATTATTTATTACTCTAATTATAACCTACATGAACAATTTTTCTATACTTGCATTTATGCAAACTATAATAAATGCACTATTTTTCATGATTTTTGGTTTTTTGTAGGGGTTTTATGTAATGGAGAAATTTAAAACCATTAGATTATGTATAATTAGATGTATTTAATTAAATAAATCCAAAACATATTCATATTAAATAATTTAAGTGATTCCAAAAAGCTCATTTTGTAAGGTAGTCCTAAATATGCCTAAAATGAGACTAGGTGGCAAGGCCATTTCATGGTTCTCACACTTTCACAGGGTATCATGGCCTCAAATTTGACATAGAGGTTGGTTATAGTCCAGATAAATTTAATGACATTTTTTTTGTGGTTTCACACATGTGGGAGAGATATGGAGAATAAGAATAGGGTTATATGCAAAAATACGTAATTGAGGCCTAATTGAGGAGAGATAAAGATAGAAAAAGGAACTTCCACTCAAAATCTAGACATGAAATATGACATGAAGCTATAAGGAGATAATAGATCCTCAAATATGTTCTCAATTTATCAATAACATCTATATATTATTATACATAAGGAGGTTTATAGGCTTTTAGTAATATAAGGAAAATAGGACTAATGAGAGCTTAAGGAGTAAATTGGAGTCTTAGGAGTTATTCTAGGAACCAAAATGGATGTTTTAGTTATGATAAGATATTTTAGGTACATCCATAGAGGTATATTTAATTTAATAATATGATCTCATGTTTTGATCAACTTGGACAAAGCTAGGCATGGGAAATGAGAAGTTTTGAAGACACCTAGGTATATGAATGTTGAGTGCCACTAAAATGTCAAATCAAAGGAGTTTATAAGTGTAGGAAAGGTATAAAATGATAAAGTAATAAACATTCATGGATAATTTATTATTGATAAGTCCATTTTTCACTCTTATTATGCAAATAAATGTAGTTTTGAAGAGTTATACAAGGTGTCAAGCTAAGTTTCTAATTCTTATGCCACTTGGAGGATGGAACATATTCATAAGATAGACACATAGATATATAATTCTATATATACTATTCATAACTCCTCATTATTTTTAACTTCCATGTGGACACTTATAAATATTCTCCTTCTACATTCTTGTCTCTCTCTTCCTAATTCTATATACACATAGCCACTTTTGGCTTTGTAAGATATCCACATCTGGTATGGTAAAGCCATGAGAGTTTGATTACTGATATTTCCTTTGAATAAAATATTTCAATATTGTTTTAAATTCTCAACTTCTTGTTTAAGTGTGTGAAGTAGTTCATTGTTGAATGTCAAGTGATATTTATCTTTCCTTGTGTTCATCTCACTCTCTCATGTTTTTTGCAAGTAATGTACCTTATAGTAGGTCATATGAAGTGTAGTTAGTTTTTTTATGAGTATTTAGGTGTAAGGAGGAGTATTAGTGTCTATAATCAGACCTTATATTCATCTACCTTGAGAAATTCATGGCATCTTAACTTCATTTTAAAACACTTTTGTTAGAAGAACCTTAGGTATTGAGATCATTTTTGTAAATTCCCCTTTCATAGTGCAATTTCATGTAGTATTATGGATTTATTCTCGGTGAATCACCTATTTTATGTTAGTGGTAACCTCATTCTTTCCCTTTTCCTTCAAATAAATTATATTAGTGGCTAGTTTTAGGTTTGGTGTAAGGGAGTTTGCCTTCCAATATAGAGACTCATCTCTCCCATAGGTCACCCATAACTTGAGAGATGTTTCCATGTTACATCAAATTGAAGGAGGCTAAAGTAAACCTCTTTAGGGTTAATATTTGATTGATAAAAAGTATACATGTACATATATTCACAAATTAAAAATAAACATCTAATATACTAAGTAAATAAATTGAAGAATATATGGACATAATATACTTACCTCTGATGGACATGTTAAGGCTTTGATCTCCCCATTAACTCAAGTTGAAATTTATAAGACAATGTTTTATGTTTAATACCTTAAGTGGTTATATTAATACCTGAGCTATTCTCAATTATGAACTCCAAATGATTCATCATATTGATTTTTAATGACACCACATGATAAGATTCTAAACCACTATTAGGGCATAAGTGTAATCAAAATTAGAGAGAATAAATTATATATGATATGATATAATTTAAATATGACCCCTATATATAATTATCCAATATGTAAAACCAATCCTAGAAACTAAGTTGAAGGTATCTTACCAGATAATACAATTAAAATAATTTATTTGACACATAATAATATCGACCAAGTTGGTATAATATAGATGTCATAACATATGATCATTGCTATAGTAGGTTGGCCCCAAGAAGGGTGAAGGAATATAATAGATGGTATTCACTAGGCCAATACCATAGGATTTAAAGAATCTAACAAATCTAGATAAGGGACATACAAGAGAGATAGGAAAATAAACACTTAGAGGAGGTCAAATGATAGTAATAATGGTGTGAACAAGAAATAATGACAACTCTTTCAAATCACCATGAGAATTTCCCACCCCATTCCTAATTCACTCTTGAAGTCTGTTAATCACTTATATTGATGTGTACAATCTAATATAAGATAAATCATCAGTAAATAATAAATTTAAAATATTATTTATATACAAAGGAGACAATGCAAAATGATATTGGCTAAGTATAGATCAGGGAAAATTAGATATTGATAGAGTGGCACACATGGTTAATACTCTATCATCAATGTTAAAATAGTAAAGACTAACTACTTAGCTTAATATACTTAAGAAATAAGTCAATTGATTGCAGGGATAATAAGTAGTATTAATTTTTAGGACTACATCATTAGAAATATCTATGTAATATGCATGAGAGACTTATTATCAAAAAATCATAATTCCTCCCCAACCCTTGGATGTACATATGTTGTATAGTTTATTGTATATGAAATACATAAAACATGTGATAATATATAAATATATCATTGTATTGGCTCATTATCTTCTACATGAGAAAAAATTCTTTGATAATTAGATAAAGTAGTGTGGTTATATGTGATACCATTATTTTATTTTTATCTCCTATAATTTATTATTTTTTAGAAAATGTGAGCTACACATATAAAAAATAATATTGAAAGACTAAACATAAAATTATATATAATTTAATTTTATGTAGACACATATATTTGGTATTAGACATTTATAAACATAAATTTTTACATATCCTTATATACTTGGACTTTTGTGTACACATTTGAATCTTGTTCATAATTTATCCTATGCATTTACCCATATATTTTCTTAACCAACATAATATGCCAATATAAATATTCAATATCACCCTTGTATAAGCATTAACACTTCATAATACCAAATAAACTATCTCCATATGCAATATCAATTATTTCTAATGTTTTTGAGATATTTTATAAAAATATGAATACAAGATAAATCATATTCAATACCCATTACATTTGGCTAAATAATTGTGTAGGCCAATTTAATAATTCTCAAAAAATTATTGGTTAATAAGGATCCATAAGAAGAGTGGGGTAAAAAAAATTGGATTTTATTTGAATATATGCATGGAAAATTGTAACATGATGTTGTAGGTGTATGTGTAAAAATATTCCTTGAAAAAATGTAGGATAAATACAAGGATGGTGTTGATTTGAATGATGCTATAAGTATTGTGACTTAGTGTAATGAATTAATTTATCATGGATTAGATAAATATTCTCATATTAAAATATTATTTTGGTTACTATTGTCACAAAATATCACACCCTAGAGGAGGATTTTCAATCATACTCTAAGATTTGGGCAACATTGGAATACCTTTAGGCCTGTGGGTTGCCTATAGTAGAGGTAGACCTCTAGGTTTAAGGGATAGCTCCCTAGATTGACCTTTAAGTGCTTATCACCTACACTAATTAATTTCTTGGATGAAAAAGATATAATTAGACATGAAATTAAACTATTATAAGGGGATGATACACTAGGAATATCTCTATAACATCATCATACTCTTGCATTAAGAGACACGAACTACAATACTAGCTTCAAAGTCCTACAATACTCTAACATTAGTATTTAAAATATAGATGTTATATGCATGAAAATACTAAATTTAAGTTAAACATAGATCATTTGTAGACACTAAGGCTAATTTTACACTTGAAGGTAATCAAACACACTAGCTACACTCCATATGACCAGTTATAATGAGAACTACTTACACCAAACATGAAAGGACAAAGAAAGGGCAAGGATAAATTTTTATGAATAGAGTTAACCATACATCACTTTACACACTTATAAAATATGTTTGTGAACTCAAAACCATATTACATATCATATTTAAAGGCAAAGTACAATATCAAAGTAGCAGGGCTTTGCCATATTAGGTGTGGAATTAGAATATAAGAGCCAACATGGCTTACATTTATAGAATGTGTGAGAAGAGAGAAATAATTGGAGTTAAAGGGTCACAATTAAACTTATCAAGGAATGAGATTAATTTATATTGAATAAGAATTAAGTATATAATAAATATCTAGAATTTCCTCTTGGATAAATGTCCATCTGAAACTTGAAACTTCTCAAAATTGTCATAGAGATCTTCAAATGGCTTCCTGAAACTACCTTCATCATTAGGCTTCTCTTGAGCACTCAAAGCATGAATATAGAGAGATGAAACATCTGAAATATTAATGAAGGTTTATAAAAAATCTTTAATATCCATTATATTCTTTCTTATTTGTTAGTACTCTTCTAGACACTTGTTCTCACTATTCATAGTCACTATCACTAACCTTCTAGGTTTGTTCTTACATTTGTCACCCAAATGATCTTTATTTTCTAAATAAAATAAATTTAAGGGGTAATATGACACTTTTAAAGAGTCCCATTACCTCCAAATCCATCATATAGACCTTAAAACACCACCTAATTAGACTTATCACTTTCTCACTTGGCAGTCACTCTTTATTGCCATTCTCTATCATAGATTGCCTAAAGTGAATTACTTAGTAGAGGTGTTTGTGTGCTTGTAAAAATCAATAAATAGATATATTTTTTTATTAAAATTACCACTTGACCTCCCCAAATTATATCCTTCAAAACTCCCTTGCACCTATAAAATACACAAAATCTATCAATAAAGGCTATTATGTACCCTATCCGTACAAGAAAGGTACAAAAAAATAGATGTTATGGAGCTTGAGAGAGTATTTTTAAATCAAAAAACCATTTCCAAGTAATTATATATATTTTGGATGCATATTTACTCACTTCTTTCCAATTGGGTCTTAGGCAAGGATTTTAGAGGGTTTCTAGTGTTTCAAACCCTTAAGGATTGTTCATAAAATCCTAGTGTTGAAACCTCAAAACAATTCCACTTAAAAAATGTTATGGATCCTATTAAAATTTCCCCAACTCCTTGTATATCCATTCTAAGTGTTCATATTAGTGGGTGTGTCTTAACAAGGCCTATCGAGCTATTTTTTACATTCTATATACCCTATGATAAGCTTGAGCCAAAAATGACTAACTTAAGTGATACATCTACATACCAATATATCAAAAAAACCTTATAACTCCCCATTAATGTCATAAAATGTATGTGAAGTTTCTTTTGGCCCTATAAACTAGATTAAGACCCCATTAGGTCTTTAGGCCTAAACTATGTTCGTGACCTAAAACCTTCTCTACATGCCTTCTAAGAACTATGAATCCTCCCTTATGTTTTTTCATGTCTAATACAACTCTCCACACTTTATTTTCAATTTTACAACACTCCTCTCTCATCTCTTTATCACTTACCTACCCCTAATTGTAGTTTTTCATCTCTAGGAGTTCCCTCTATCTGAGATAGAACAAAGGGAACTTACCCTATTGTCTCAGTAAAAATAAATTTATAATATGCTATATTGGGTCATTAGTACCATATATACAAATTTTCAAATCTAGACACAACTTCTAACACTCTCAACACTCAAACTTCCTAGGTTAGACTTTCAAACAATGAGGACTATGCACAAAGTTTGTGTGCATAGTTGGGTTTATTTATTTGTTTTATTCCTTTAGTTTGAGAACCATATAGAGATGTAATAATATCACTATGAGATTGGTATTCACAAATGTATTCCATGACCAATTTCTACCAGCTCCCAACTTGCAGTCTTTACTGACCTATGCCAATTTGTAAACTAAATGACTATGTTACTTGCTCAGGAGAAGGGTATGTCTATAGGTGTATTCTATGCTAGACCTTGTATCTCATGTTTAGGTTCCCATTGAATTCATAAATTTAATTTAATTTTTTTTTAACTCACCTTCTAGTTGGACACATTCATATCATGACTTTCCATCATGTAGACTATCATACTCCAATGCACTATCATACTACAATCAAATTGTAGATGCCCTTTTGAGACCAAAAAGGGACCTAATAGGTGCTAGTTTGATTCAAAAATATATTATTTAAATCCCTCCAATTATCTTTCATCCACTAGTACCATTTCTCATCATGTAATGTCACTTATTTGCATGTTATGTTCTCAATTTCTAATGCCAACACACTATATGTTGTAGACTAACTATAGGTTCCCATTTAGATTCCATGGGACTTGTAGGTGATGATTTTCTCTTGAAACTAGTTTTCATCCTCTGTGATCTTTATTTAGGCTAATAAAAATAGTCCTAACCAAATAGAGCAACTTAATTATATTTAATCGATAACTTCACTCCATAATATCATCATGTTACAGGTTTGTGTTGTTTAGGTTTTCTTTATTTCAAACATTAGTTAATACCTACAATGGAAGTTTGCTTTCATTATAAACTTGCTTTCATAATATTATTTTGACCACATAATTTACTTTTCATGTCTGGACACCATCTCTAGGCCTATGATACATGATGGAAATAATTGGGTCTAGCTAGACTTCCAAACACTTCACAATGGGAGGATACAACAAATGAACATGACCTTATTAGAAAATTTAAGGTAAGGTGTCCCTAAAGTAACCTGTCAACTTATAAGCATGGCTCTCAATTTTTCCTATAATATGATGGCTCCACTATTTATGTTATGAAATTACTCATGTTCTTAGACTTGATGAAGTACTCAAACAAGCCCAAACACATTCATTAATCATCCTCATGTCTCTATTGAGACCACCTATAGGTGCATATATAAGACATAGGGTATTATATCAATTTTTTTTTCTCACAACCAATCTTAAAACCATTTGGAAGGTTCAATACTGATGTCTACACCTCAGGAGACCTTTCACCACCTTGAAAACTTTATGACTAACAATCATGATTGTGCAAGGCTCTTCTTTTACCTACCTGTAGGTGGATGTCTATAGGAAAATAATTTTGCATGAATATGATTATGTTTTTCACCAAGTATGTTAGTATTTGAGACTAAAAATACAAAACAAGAAATGTATTGATATGATTAAAGAGGTTAAAAATAACTACTCCTTCTATCTTGAAACCACTTTCATGAGAAAAGTTTGCAAGAATGAAAATACCGATCTGCAATCCCAATGATAACCTCAACTAAAAAATTGAGATAACTTGGCTCATCAATTAACTTCCACACATATTACTAATGTTGTAACTAATGAGAGATTAAATACACATTCCCCCACACTATGCATGATACTTAGTTAGTTCTCAAACAAAAAGGAAACCATGAGGTGATGGGGATTTGTATGCAAAAATGACTGATAAACCTCCTTAGAAATGGTTCAAATAAAATATTATACCAATCCTATAACCCTTTCTATGATCCTAAATTATACAAAGGGTACTATCTCTCACCAAGTGCATTTGACTTGATTCAAATCCTACTAGTTGTCGCATCAAAAAATGGGTTGACCAATTTTGCCTACCTTAGAGAGATATGGAAGAATGAAATGTTTTTTTTGTTTTTGAGAATTAAAGAGTGACCAAGTGTTTAAATGAGATTAAGGGACCTGAAGGACCACTGTAGAAGTCTTCCCCATGTGTCAAACATGATCTACAGTCTGTACAACTACCCAAACTCTCTCTAACTACCTAATTTTCTTGTTCTGATGCTACTCCTACATTTTATCAGTTATGAAATAGTATTTTATGACTTATAGTGACACATGGATGTTGAGATACACTTTGGAACACTCTTATTTAATGTTAAACCATAAAAACTTCATAAATGACTCAAAAGGACACTTAGAATGACATAAGACTATCTAGGACAAAATTTGACTATGACCAAGGCTAAAGACACATTGTAAGACCCTTTTCTAAGACCATGGAACATATTTTGAACCTAAGAGACCCATATCTAAGTTATTAACTATAGGGATTTAACCTATGATATGGAGTCATAATAGGATACCCCACTAATGTCAAAAACCAGTAGCCTATTCCTATCCATTGGGATATGGAGTCATCTATTCACAAGTTTGACACTTAGTTGCATTTGAAACTACACCATAAAATGATAAAATAACACACAACATAAGACACACCAGGGTAAACACACATGTTTTCTCAAGAAAACTTATGGAAAACACACTCAATAGAACAAAACACACATACCCTAATATTTATAATACCTTAAGTACTTGAGGTGAAGGATAACTTAACATGCTTTAACAAGGGTCAAATATGGTTCCTCTTAAATCCTTGATGCTTAAAGAAAGTAGCCTATCATGTAAGACATGTTTATCAATAAACACTTGCTTATGTGGATGATAAAAAAGATTAACATCCTTAACTCTTATATTGTGTATAAGTGTACTACCTTGAGCTCTCAAAGACACTCTTTATTTCTCTCCAAGATAATTTCTTGGATTTTCATCTTGATGGATTTATATCATGTTCACATGGCACTTGTAAAACAACACCTTAGGAGTTATCAAGACTACCTCAACTTCACTCTCTTTACTTCCATGGTGTTCTTTATGTATGAGACCATCAATCTCATCCTCCTAATCCAATACAAATGATAGTGTATCAACATTAGGATGAGTTGTTAGTTACTCCTTGAACAAAAAGTCTTTTATTTTTGATTTGGTATAATCTTTTATGATTATAGATTATTCAATAGTGGATTTGCATACACATTCATTCTTAACAAAGCATTCAACTTAATGTTTGATCAAGCACTCAATAACCTACTTGTTATGTTCATCAACAAACTTACTAGTAGATTTATACTTCTTAGGAGGAAAGGTTGACTTACCAAACTATTTAAACTCTTGACTTATGGCATTGAACCTTTACCATAGGTCATATTCTTCCTTATTACTATTATGTTCAAGATCTCATTCATTAAGTACATGCATAATTACATTATTATTCTCACCATAGTGATCTATCATTCTTTTCAAACTATCATCATCATACACATGAATCAAGTAATTAAATTCAATATCTTGTGAGAAAGAATGCTCAATGCTTACCTTATATTTCTCATATGCTCCCTCATGAATTATGTAAGTGCCAAAATCAATTTTATCAAAGTAGTTGTATGGATCATGTCCATAAGTATCTGTACCATAATCATCTAAAAATAGATCAAATATGCCCATAAGCTTATAATATGTCCCATCATCCATAGTAGACTCATAATGATCATTGGTGACACAATTAAGATTAGAATTTATGTATATATATGGCTCAATGTGAGACTTGGAAAGTGGTTGAGTCTTGATGGTTACTTTTGCTCCATATCTTGTCCTAAAGGCCAAGAAAGACCAATCAACTGAGAGGTAGCCTCTTATCTTGTCTATGAAATCCCTTAAGAGGTAGATAATAAAGTGGGTAGGAAAGTCAACAACCATAATGTCTTAGAGGATGGGGAAAATAGGATAATCATACAAGAAAACCTTCATCCCTTTGACCAATCCTATGACTTAGCATGTTTACCATCTAATTTAATCATCCCTTTACTACATGGTTCATACTTTAGACCTAATTTTTTAGCTACAACCTTAGGCATCATTGATGTGTTATCTCATCCCTCATAATGAGATTGAGGTAGAAGGATGGAGGTTTATCAGATTTGGTAGATGGACATAAAATGTTATTAGTATAATTGGTAAGAAAAACATTACCATTACCATAACTTGATGATGGAGGGATAACATGGTTTGTGGACAGCTCCTTTTTCAAAAGTTTTTGTTGTCTAAGCATGTGAAGGACATCCCAAAGAGAAATACTAGACTTAGAAATTTTCAATAAATCAACAATGTTTAAAAAATAAGTATTCACCTTTTCTTGAGTCCTCAAAATCAAGGGAGTGATTGTAGCTTGAGACATTAGATCACCTTGAGTATACCTTCCAACATTTTGATTTGAAGAAGATGCAAGAGTTATAGGGACTTCTATGTTTGCAGTCATTCCTTATTCCCTTGTAAGAGGACTATTTGAACTTGTAGGCACACCATTATCATCTCATATATCCTTACTCTTAGATATATTATTGTTTATGATGGAATTCCCTTGGTTAATAACATAAGTATCTTTAACTAGGAAGTTAGTGAAACTCACTCCTTGAGGTTACCACCCTTTTTTATTTACATGAAAACTTCAACTTTTATTGATAGTTGAGGATTAAATATTCTTTGAGCAAACAAATATTTATCTTCACATTCATTGGCATTCATGAATTGAAATTGATAACATTATTATCCTTGGATAATATTTTTATGAACTAGTACCATTGTTCTTGTGTTGAAAGTAGAGGATGGGTTGTTTGTATTGGCAAGCCTATTAAAGTTGGTCTGCCCTTAACCTCTCCCTTGCCCATGTTGTTGACCATATTGATAAGGATAGGGATAGAGTTTTTTATTCACACCTTGTTGCAAATTTTCTTACCTAATATTAGACTCAAATAATTTATACCTTGCTTCCAAATAATCGACATCATCTACCTTCTTAGGAGTAGTCCTTGACTTGGCATTTACATTAGGAACTTGGGCCACACTTGGAGAAGCAACAAAAATATTTAGAATTAGAGGCATGAAATTTTTTTAAGCAACTTCCAAGCTTGTATAAGGACATTTTCAGCTCAAATAGTAAGGTCATATGTTTTAAGTCAGGTGTATCCACCCATGGATTATATCATGATGGCTATGTTAGTTCCAATAGCCCTTAGATATGTGAGAGACACAAAACTAGTAGGTGGTCTCATGGGAGGAGGCAACCTATGCCAATTTCCTTATAATCTCTCATTAAAATCATGCATTTTCTCCTTAGGGGCTCTTTGAATTACATTGAGTTGATGGATGAGTGATATGTGATCACTCTTATCTTCAAACCTTGATGTTAGTAGCTCTCCAAAATCATAAAAGTCTTATATTATTCAAGTGCTTTACCTTTAAGGTACATGGAAAGGAATCTAATGGAAATTTTGAATTTAGTGACATTGTGAAAACTAGAGAAATTTGAGATATCCCTAATGTTCTCACTAGGAGTGACATGACCTTCACCATTGAATGTGGGAACACTCTTTGTAGCATTAGGGGTAATGTAACCATATGCATCAATATGGATAGGATTTTCAATGTTAAAGTCTAGGAAGGCATGCTACATATCCATGTTTCCTTCAAGTTCTTATTAACTTAGTTTTTGTTCTTAGATAGCAAAGTAATATTAATCTTCAAAGGGCATAATAGGCTGAGGATGCTGAACTTCAAGAGGAAGTTCAGGTTGAAGAGGTGGATTGATGGGAATAAAACTCTATTAGAAGATGACCTAGTAAGGACCATTAAGTATGATAAAAAATATATGATAATAAAATGATATACAACCAAATTTTACCTTGAGTGGAGTTTCCAAATGCTAAGTAGAACACCATATATAGTTGTGATGTTATCAAGACTAGCATTCCACTTGACTAGTTATCTTTAGGACAATGGTCCCATCAAGCATGCCAAAATGATTGTCACCAAATATCTCACACTATAGGAGGTTTTTAAATACTACTCAAATATTTTTTCAACATTTTAATGTCTCTAGGACCATGTGATGTCTATAGTAGAGGTAGACCTTTAGGTTTAAGGGATAGCTCCATAGATTGACCTTTAAGTGCTCATAACCTACACTAATTGATTTCTTGGATGAAAATAGAAAGAATTATACATAAAATTAAACTATTATATAGGTGTGATAAACTAGGAATATCTCCACAATATCATCATAATCTTAAATTAAGAGACATGACCTACAATACTAACCTCAATGTCCTAGAATACTTTAACATTAGTATTTAAAATTAGAGGTGATATGCATGAAACTACTCAAGGTAAGTGAACCAGAGATTAGTTTTAGAACCTAAGGCTAATTTTACACTTTAAGATAATCAAACACACTAACTACACTCCATATGAATTTTTATAATGAGAACTAATTTCACCAAATATGAAAGGACAAAGAAAAGACAAGGATAAATGTTTATCACTAGACTTCACCATACATCACTTTACACACTTAGACAAGCTATTTTTGAACTAAAAACTAGATTTCATATCATATTCAAAGTAAAAACATAATTTCAAACCATCAAGTCTTTGCCATATTATGTGTGGAATTAGAATACAAGATCTAACATGGCTTGCATTTATAGAATGTGTGATAGGAGAGAAAGAAGTAGAGTTCAAGGGTTACAATTCTAGTTGTAAAGGAATGAGAATAAATTATATTTTAGAAGGATAAATTATATAATATATGTCTAGAATGTCCTATTGGATAATTTTCCACCTAAAACATGAAACTCCTCAAAATTGGCATAGAGGTCTTCAAATGGCTTCTTAAAACTACCTTCATCATTAGGCTTCTCGTGAGCACTCCAAACTAGACTAGGGAGAGATTCAACATGTGAAATATTAAGGAAGGGTTATAAAAAATCTTCAATAGTTATCATATGATTTCCTAACTATTGGTACTCTTTAGGACACTTATTCTCACTATTTGTAGTCACTATCACTATCCTTCTAGGTCTATTCTTACATTTATCACCCAACTGCTATTTAGTTTCTCAATCAAATCCCTATAAAGGATACTATGACACCTTTCAAGAGCCCAATTTCTTCCAAATCCATTATTAAGACCTTAAAATTCCCCCCAATTAGACTTATCACTTTTTCACTTGGTAGTCACTCTCCATTCCCATTATCTGGCATAGACTGCTTGAAGTGAATGACTTAGAAGAGGTTTTTGTGTGATTTTATAAATTAATAAATGGATATAAGGATATATGAAAATTCCAACTTGACCTCTCTAAATGATCCTCATCCTTTAAAACTCCCCTTCACCTATAAAATACACAAAATCTATCAAGAAAGCTTATTTTGTACCTTATATGTATAAGTAGGGTTAAAAAAAAAGATTTTATGGAGATTGAGAGAGTATTGTTCAATCCCAAAACCATTTATAGGTCATAATATCTCTTCAAGATGCATATTTACTTGCTTATTTCTAATTGAGTCTCATGTAAGGGTTTTGGAGGGTTTTTAGTGTTTCAAACCCTTAATGATTATTCATATAATCCTAACATTGAAAAATAAGAAAAATTACACTAAAATCATGTTAGGTACCTTATTAAACTTTATGTGCAACTCATTTGTTCTCCATTCTAATTTTTTTTTTATAGGTGTGAGTGTCTTAAGATGGCCTATTGAGCTCTTCTTTGCATTTTATCTACCCTATGATAGGTTTGAGCGAAAAATGACTAACCTAATTAATCCC
Source organism: Torreya grandis (assembly GCA_037957365.1). Lineage (NCBI taxonomy): Eukaryota > Viridiplantae > Streptophyta > Pinopsida > Cupressales > Taxaceae > Torreya > Torreya grandis. Next base: position 2,341,887 of record JARHVA010002418.1, read on the forward strand.
TCTATATACCAATAGATAAAAAAAACATTATACCTACCCCTTAATTAAATGTGTGTTAGGGTTCATTTTCCTTAGAAATGAGATTGATACCCCATTAAAGATTTAGGGCTAGTCTAGGCCTAATAAGCCTGAACTATGTTCATGACCTAAACCCTTCTCTGCATGCCTTCTAAAAATTATGAGGCCTCAATTATATTAGTTAATGTCAAATAAAACTCTCCAAACTTTCATTTTACTATTAAAACACTCCTCTCTCATCTCTTTATCACTTATCTACCCCTACTTGTAGTTTTATATCTCTAGGAGTGCCCTCTATCTAAGATAGAATAAAAGGCACTTCCCATGTTATCTCAATAAAAATTAAGTTATGAGTGGATATAATAGGTAATTATTACTATATTTACCAATTTTAAATTCTAGGCACCACTTCTAACACCCTCAACACTTAAACTTCCTAAGATAGACTTTCATACTATGAGGACTATCCATAGAGTTTATATGCAGAGTTGGGTTTGTTGATTTGTCTTGATCATTTGGTATTAAAACCATATATATATGTTATAATAGAACTATAAATTTGTATTCAAAAATTTATTCCATCACCAATCTTTACCAACTCCCAACTTGCACTCTTTACTAACCTAGGCCAATTTGTAAATTGAATGATTGTGTTAGCTGCTCAGGACCAGGGTATGCATGTAGATGTCTTCCATGATAGACATTTTATCTCATGTTTATGTTACCATTTAATTAATAAAGGTAATTTATATATTTTTAAAAATCAACTTATGGTTGGACACAATCATATCATGACTTTCCAATATCTAGATTGTCATGCTCTAATGCACTATCATACTATAGTCAAATTATAGATGTTATTTTGAGACCAAAAGGGGCCCCTATAAGTGTTAGTTCAAGTCAAAAAAATATGATTCAACTCCATCCAATTATATTTGGGACACTATTGAAATTTATGATCATGTAAGGTTTATTTTTTACATGATATGTTCTCAATTTATAATGCCAACACATTCTATGTTGTATACTAACTGTAAGGTCCCATTTAGAGGCCATGAGTCTTGTAGGTGGTGATTTCTTCTTGAAAATAGGTTTCAACCTCTATGATATTTATTTATTCTAATATAAATATTCATAACCTAATATAGTCACTTCATTTCAATGAATCCATATCTTCATTCCATAGTATCATCATACTACAGGTTTGTGTTGTTAAGGTTCTCTTTGTTTCAAACATCACTAAATAACTACAATGGAAGTTGGCCTACATTGGAACCTAATTTTAATTATATAATATTTACCACAATATAATTTTCATGTAATAACACCATATATAAACTTAGGATACATGATAGAAACAATTAGATCTAGCTAGACTTCAAAACACTTCACTATGGGAGGATCCAATGTATGAACATGACCTTATTTGGAAAAGTTAAGGTGTCCCTAAAGTAACCTTATCAATTTATAAGCATAAATCTCAAGTATTCTTAAAATATTATTACTCAATTATTAATTATATTTCATTATCCATGTTCATATACTTGATTAAGCACTCAAACAAGCTCAAACACCTTCATTCATCATCCTCAAGTTTTTGTTGGGACCACCTATAGGTGCATATGTATGACACAGGGCAGTGTATCAAATTGGTTTCTCACAACCAATATTTAAACCATTTATAATTTTAAATATTTATGTATACACCTTTGGATACCTTTCACCACCTTGAAAACTTTATTCCTAACCATGATTATTGCGCAAGGCACTTCTTTTACTTCCCTATAGGTGGATGTCTATAAGAAACTGACTGTATATGAATATGACTATGTTTTCCACCAAGTATGTTAGTATTTGAGAGTAAAAATTGAAAATAATAAACTGATTTTTATGTTTAGATAGGTTGAAGACAACTACTCCTATCTTGAATTTGATTTCATGAGAAAACTCTACAAGAAATAAAAATACTAGTCTACAACCCCTATAGTGACCTCTACTAGAAAATTAAGATATCTTGGCTCATAAATTAACTTTTACACATGATAATAAGGATATAAATCATGATATAATAAATAACCACTATCCCACACCATGCAGGTAATTGGTTTGTATAGACTGACTCAAATAGAGAGTAAACCATGAGGTGATGGGGATGAGTATGTAGAAAAGAATGATAGAACTCCATATAAATGGTTCATATATCCTAATACACCAATCCTTTAAATATTTCCATGAAAATATATTATAAAAATGGTGATATATCATACCAAGTTCATTTGACTAGATTCAACTCCTGCTAGCCATACCATCGAAAAAACTAGTTACCAACTTTGCTTATCTAAGAGAACGATGGAAGAATGAAATGATTTTTTCCATTTTTGAGATTTTAAAGAGTTAAAAATTGTGTAAATGATCTTAAATAACCTTAAGGATCACTATATAATTCCTCCCCACTTGCCAAATATGCTCTACAATTCATACAACTACCCAAACTCTCTCTAACTACTCTATTTTCTTGTTCTAGTGCTACTCCTACATTTTGTTAGTTATGAAATAGTATTTTATGACTTACACTAACACATGGATATTTATAGACAATTTATAACACTTTTATTTAATTCTAAACCATACAAACTTCATAAATGACTCAAAAGGACCCCTAGAATGCTATAAGACTATCTAGGACAAAATTTGACTAAGACCAAGGCTAGAAACACATTGTAACACCCCTATCTAGGACCATGAAACACATTTTTACCCTAGTATATGCCTATATAAGTTTTAAAATATAGGGTGTTGACCTATTTGTATTTTTGGTAAAAATATTCAATAGTTACTAGAGGATAAAAATAAGGCAATATATGAAGATTGTAGTTGAAAGATTTCATGTATACATATACATATAAATACACAAGATGAGATCTAGAAGTGTAAATTAATATAAAATGAATATGATACAAATGACATAGATATTTTAAAGTGGTAAAACCTCTAGTAAGTAAAAAAACCCATGAGTGATATTCAATATTTGAGAAATAATAACCCTAATACAAATTCTTTCACCTTCTCACTTCTTCACAGAATGGCCTTCACAAAAATCATAGGTTAAATATGATAAAATTAATGTAATGATCTTGATATTCAATATATGTAGAAATAACCTTAAGGTAGGGAAACACCATATAATACTCCTTTAGGAAGGAATAACTCCATAATGTCTTTTTTAGGGGACAACCTCCAATATCCTCTTACAATAAAAGACTCAATGCTTACTTAATATATTTACCATGATAATCATCTCCTATATATATATATACATCTATCTGACCCATGGATGGGTAACCTCTTAATCCAATGTAAGCTTACCATTACCCAATGTACTACTTCCATAAGTTACTCTATTATCCTAATATAGTGTACCCATATAACAAAGGGGTGTGCCACATGTCAGCATCTCCATCAACCCATATACATCAATATATCATATCCCTAGGTACATAGCATTCCTTCCCTCCTTGACATGTTTTGTCCCCAAAACATAGGAAGAAACCAAATAATGAGTGTGCTTCAAATCATTGCACACTTGTCTCCAATCTCGATCATCTAGCCATCCATATGTGATCTTGGCAGGTGATAGCTCTCCAAGCTTGTTTCCAAATTTTATTGTGCTCCTCTATTTTCGTTCATGGTCATAATTATATTTTTTTGGTGTCCAAGCATAATTATTCCTCTTTTTATTCCATGTACTATATTCTGCTGCGCTACTCTGATTCCAACCATGACCATAGTAGGTATTCTTCCATGCATAGTCATAATGTTTTCCCCATTCATTCCATGTGCCATAGTATTTTTTCTTTGGATTCCATACATATCCATAATGATTGGAAATTTTATTTCCTGTATAGACAAAATGATTGTTGTTATGACACTTCCTCACCTGGTTCCATTATTGTTTCCTCTCATGATGATGTGGGTGTCTATATACCTCAACCTTTTCTAATACTTTGACCTTATCCACCTTTGCTTCTACCTCTTCCACCTTTTTCTTCTTTGTCTCTTGAGTGGATGAAGTGCTCATTTTTAGTGTATCTTTATCTATATCATTTGAATCTTCATCATGTTCTTCATCACCTATTTCCATCTCATCCTCATGATCTACCTGGATTGTTATTGGTGCCTTTTTCACTATGATATATTGTAAAGTGATCTTCTTTTTCTTATACCAAAACTTCATGAAATTTTTATAAATATTAATGTTCATTGTTCCCAAAGTCTCTAACCATGGATATTCAAGAACTATATCCATATCATCCTTATCCAAAGCATAAAAATCTGAATGCAAAACATATTTTTCCATAGTGAGCTTCAAATCTTCAAACATTGAAATATTCTTACCATCTACTTGAACCTATTTGATATTCTTTGCTTGAACATGTAGATGCTTAGCCACATTCATGTTAATGAAGTTATACTTGCTAGTAGGGTTTATGGACACAACCACCTTCTTCTTTTGAATGCATCCATGAAATGAAAAAATTGACTCAGATTTCTTTGGAGCCAAATTATTTGAACCCTTGTTTTCTTCTTCTTCTTCTTCTTCTTCTTCTTCTTCTTCTTCTTCTTCTATTGCTTCTTCTACTACTTCTTCTTCTTCTTGTTCTTCTGATGATTCTTCTATTTCTTCTTCTTTTTCTGCTTCTTCTTCTATTGCTTCTTTTTCTACTTCTTTTTTTATAGCCCAACGATCTAAAAAGATATGTTCTATTTCTTTCCATGAAGAAAACCTTTCTGTACAGCTCAACTGATCAAACCAATCTAGTGCAGGCCCAAACAAAAAAGGAGTTAATTGTCTTTGCCTAAAAGTTTTTCTAAAATGATTCTCCAAAAGGAGCCACCATTCTCTAACATAAATATCATCTTCCCCTGAAAATATTTGCAACTCCATGATCCACAAAAAAATTAAGGTTCATGAAACCCTAAAATGTCAAAATTGATCCATAAAATCGCAAAAAATCACACAAAATAGCTCCAAAAATTCTGAAATTTTTACATCACTTCTATTAAACCTGCTTACATCTACAGTAAAAATTTCAAATAAAAATTCCCTATATTTTGGAAGATATAGCTAAATTATTATAAACCCTAAAATAGAAATAACTCCCTCAAAACAAATCAATTTTTTTTTAAATTTTTACTATGCTTCTCTTATATTTTCTTACATCTCCAGTAAAAATTTTGAGTAAAAATTCCGTATATTTCAGAAGATATAGTGAAATTAGGGTTTCACTCCACACAAATTATCCAAATCAAAGCTCTGATACCACTTCTAATGATCTTGATATTCAATATATGCAAAAATACCCTTAAAATAGGTAAACACCATATAATACTCTTTTAGGAAGGAATAAATCCATAATGTCTCTTTGAGGGGACAACCTCCAATATCCTCTTACAATAGAAGACTCAATGCTTACTTGATATATTTACCATGATAATCATCTCATATATATATACATCTATCTAACCCATGGATGGGTAACCTCCTAATCCAATGTAGGCCAACCATTACCCAATGTACTACTTCCATAAGTTACTCTATTATCCTAATATAGTGTACCCATATAACAAAGAGGATGTGTGCCACATGTCGGCATCTCCATCAACCCATATACATCAATATATCATATCCCTAGGTACATAGCAAGTAATTCATATTTGGATGTGTATTAAAAAGAGGGGTAAAACCATATTCTATATTAAAATTCCAAGGGAGGTGATCATTGTAAAAATTGAGTCGATCCATCTTGATAAAGTCATTTAATTAAATTTTAGTAACTCATTAAATAATTATAACTTTATTATTTATGTTCACAAGGTTTTCACCTCCTATTAATAAATAATATATTATTATTATTTAATAGCTTTACCAAGGCTAATGGTCAATAATCCCACTTAGGATTAAATTCTATAACACTCCCCCTTAATGCTAAGTGGAGATAAATGTCATGGTCACCTTAGAAAGGAATTATACTTTGTAGAAAATTTTAAGGATTTAAAAACCTCCATCATGCCAAAAGTCACCTTTTGAAACAAAAGTAATTATAATGTATAAATTAATCAAAAATAATTTTAGGCTAGCATCATTGTGATATTATATCTCACTATTTATCATGAATAATCACTAAGCATATTTGAAGCTTTTTATAACATATAGACCTCCATTGCAAATTATGCTTTTAAATGTATTGAGGTATATAAGTAAAACTTTCACATGAAGTTTACTTAAATCACATAAATTCAACATGAATTTTATAATTCTTTACAATGAGAACAAGTATAGAGTTTGAGAAGAAACACATGGCCATCAAGAAGTGGCATTGCCATGCATACTTCCCCTAAATGGCAACTCTGAGAGGCCTAGCATTGCACAAAAGTGACAAAACTTGGTAGCACCAAGTGGTTTTATGAATATATCTACCACTTTTTCATCTGTAAGACAAAACTATAGATTAATATCACCATTTAGAACTTTTTCTTGGATAAAATACACATTAACTTTAATATGTTTAGTTCTTTGGTGTTGCACTAGATTTTTTGCCATATCTATAAAAATTTGGTTATCATAATGAAAGATGGCACATTGAAAAACATCCAAATAAATTTATTCCAACAATATTCATAGTCACATGGCTTATTTATCAACTTCCATAGAAGTTTTTAACTCAGATTTTGTAGAAGAAAGAGAGATAATAGGTTTCTTCTTGTTGATCCAATTGATAGCACCTACACCAAACTTAAACACGTATCTAGAAGTAGATTTGTTATCTACAGTATCACTAGCATGGTCAGCATCACAGTAACCATATGAATTATCATTATCAATATAAAAATAAAATAAACTAAAATTAATTATTCCTTTGATATAATTAATAATTCATTTAGCTAATTTCTAATGATCCAAATATGGATCCTACATAAATCTAGAAGTAAAACTAACAACATATGAAATATCTGACCTAGTAATTGTTAGATAAATCAAATTTATAATAAGCTATCTATGCAAATTAGGCTTAGCTTTTTCACATGTAGGTTTAAGATGAAGTTTAATACCAACTACAATAGGAGTATAATAATATTTACAATCGAGCATATTAAACTTAACAAGAAGGTTATGTGCATATTGAGATTGTGATACAATAATTGAATTTTTATCCTAAAATATATTCATTCTTAAAAAATGATGTAAGTCACCTAAATCAATCATTTTAGACATTTTACTTAGTTTATCCTTATATTTATGAATTAAACTAGTTAGATCACCAATAATAAACAATCAACAACATATGATACAATTAGAATCAAATGGCCATTTTTAATTTTAACAAAGAGATCATTATCTAAATAGCAATTAGAAACACCTAATTCTTTTAAAAAAATAAGTAATCTTAGAATACCAAGTTTGAAGAGCTTGTTTTAAGCTATACAAATATTTTTTTAACTTGCATACATAATGTTCTTTGTTAATATTAGTGAAACCTTTAGGTTGAGCCATATAGATTTATTCTTCTAAATCACTATTTAAAAATTCATTCTTGACATCCATTTGATGTATAACCCAACCATTTTGGGTTGTAAGAGTAATAAGACATATAACATTACTCATTTTTTCTACAAGAGCAAAATTTTCAAAATAATCAATCTTAGGATTTTGAGTAAACCTGTGAGAAACTAATCTAGCATTAAACTTGTCAATTTTACCAATTGAATTATATTTGATCTTATACAGCTACCTAAAATTGATAATATTCCTTCTAAGTGGAGGAGGGACAAGATCCCAAGTCTGATTTTTAATTAAGGCATTATATTCAGCTTGTATAACAACATTCTATCTATCATCTTTAGTAGCTTCTTCAAAGGATTGAGGTTCACATTCATACATAGTCATTAATGCATGATAAGAATGTTGAATTTTAGTTAATTTATTAATTTTATCAACATTAAAATATTGAATTAGGGATTCTACCCATTTAGGTCTTTTAGTTTAAACATGAAACTCAAGAGGTTCCTCAAACTCTAGGTTATCCATAACTAGATCAACATCCTCAATGGCATCCATTTCATCACAACGAGAAACATGAGAGTCAACTTCATCAATAGAAGAACATTGAGGAGGATCCATATAGGGATCAAAAAAGATTTTTTGAGAATAAGAACATTCATATTCTCAATGATTTGATTTTTAGAGGGATCATACACTCTTAAAACTTTTATCTTACCTCCATATCCTACAAAAATACAAGAATAGGAAGTGGGGTCAAACTTCTTCCTCTTAACTTTAGGGACAAAGATAGAAGTAGGATTGTCAAAGATCTTAAGATGAGCCACACTGGGTTTATTTTTAATCCACATTTCTAAAGGGTTAGAAGATGCAAGGATTTGGTAGGGACTCTATTCATAATATGAATAATAGTATTCATAACTTTAGACCATAAGAATTTAGGAACTTTTGGAGATAATAACATAGTCCTAACCATTTCTACGATGGTATAATTTTTCCTTTTATCAATACCATTTTACTAAGGGGAATATGGGGTTGTTAGTTCCCTTTGAATATTAAAATTAATTTAAAAATAATAAAATTATTTACTAACATATTCTCCACCATTATCATTTCTTAATCTCTTAATAGAAAAATTAGATGCATTTTCAACATAAGCTTTAAATTCTTTAAACTTAGACAAAATATCATATTTATTTTTTATGAAATAAGACCAAATCATTCTAATGTAATCATCAATAAATGTAATAGTGTATACTGAACCATTAAGAGATACAACTTCAAGAGGACTTACAATATCATTATGAATTAAATCTAAAGGATGAGAATAATTCACATCATGATTCTTATGAAAGGGGTTAGTATGTTGTTTACCATGTAAACAACCCTCACAAGTTTCATGATAAGAGGGGATAGAAGGAAGTCCAACAAAAATATTTTTCATAGACATATCATGTAAACTTCTAAAATTAGTATGTCCTAATATTTCATTCCATAATCGAGATTCATTCTTAATATGCGATGAAATTAAACATGTAGAAGGAGAGAAGATATATAAACCATTCTTTTGAATACCTTCAACAATCGAGGAACAAGATTGATTTTTAATGGACCAACTATCTTTAAAAAATGTTACAATGAAATTATCATTAGTAAGTTGAGAATAAGATAGAATTTTTTTTCTAAGCTTAAGTCCATAGAAAACATTATTAATAACAACATTTAAATTTTTTGTTTTTCCCTGTTTAATTACTTCTAAAAAAGGATTATCTCCTAAGTAAATTCTTTCAAAGATATCTCTATAATCACATAAAATATCAAATAAGCATGTCATATGGTGTGATGTACCACTATATAAAATTTATTCATTCTTATTTGAAGCACATAAAGCAACATATAAAGTAATAACATTTGAATCCTGATTGTTATTTTGATTAGGGTTTTGATTCTTCTACTTATTTTCGTTAGTTTTCTTCTCTTTATTATTTTTAGAAGATTTATTGTTAATTATATCCTTATTTTTATAATAGGTTTTCCTTCTATGACCAAATTTACCACACATATTTCAATTTCTATTAAACTTAGTTGTATGATTCTTACTACCATATTTCTTATTCTCATATTTGCCTTTAGCAAAATTAGGGTGAGATTTATCGCTTTTAGTATTATCAAACTACCAAGTGCCTGAGTGACATTTTCTTTAGAATAAAAATTTGTCATAACTTACTCTTCTTAAATTAGGAGAGCAGATAAAGTGGTAAGATCAGAGATATATTGCTTAGTTTGATACTTAAAATTCAAAATTGAAATGAAATTTCTAAATTTTTCATGAATATTTAACTAAATGATAAAATAAAGCAATTGATTTTGAATCAATTTACAATTACATCCATCTAACTAAGCTTTAATGTTTTTAATTTTAGCAAGAAAGTTAACAACTTTTTCATCGCCCTTCATAGGTGTAGTTAACAATTCTAGGATTAATTTAATGATATTCGAAAGGTGAGTTCCTTCATACATGGATTCAAGGAGTTTTCAACCATCGTTAGGAGACTCTTGATTATCTATGTGGAGAAGGATTTCATCCTTAACACTCCTCAAGATAATGGACATAACTTCTTGAGATTTCTATTGAAATGCATTTGTAAGCTCAGGAATTACATGTCATCTAGAAGGGTTTTTTTTAATTCCAACAACAATATTTCATAATTTATAGGCCATAAATTTAACTTCAACATAAATTTTCTATATATTGAAATTATTTCCATTAAACATTTGAGATTTATCTAAGGAAAAATGAGGTGAAGCCATAGCTTCCATCTAAACAAGACAATAAACAAATACTTAAAATAAAACCTTTTTTAATGTTAATTTAAGTTTTTAAAATAAGTTAAATCACAAGTACAAATATATTTAATTACACAATTTAAATGCTAAATAATGTAAAAAACTTAATTCAAAATGCACAAATCTAAAGTGTCAAAAGAGTTACACTCAAAATAACCACCTAGGCACTATTATTAAAAAATGTGTAAAAATAATAATATTAGCCTTCAACACAAAAAATAGACCACTCTAATGTGTCCAAAACATTCCAAAACCTTAAGATTGACTGGTTACATAGCTATGTTTGCCTAGATTTTGACTAGATCAAATGTCGTATGAAGGTTGATAGGTTTACCTAGGGTTGTGAATGCATGAAACATAGCATGCAAACCAATATTTGAAATTCAAATTAATTTAATTTGAAGTTAATTTGAAAAAGAATTAAAAAAATAAAAATAAATAAAAAATTAAAATTAGGGGGGATTTGAACACAAGACCTCCCTTGTGACAAGCTTTTAACAAAATGAAAACTACCAAACCTTCTAAGAGTTTACTTGAGATTTTACATGCACTAATTTAAATTTATATGTTTTTATCTGATTTCTAATATACATATATATATATATATATATATATATATAATGTGCATTTAAATAACATAAGTGAAAAAGATTTAAAAAATTAACATTTTAGTAATTCTTTCTTTTTCCAAAGGTGGGACGCAGGGTTTAAAAAATAAATTAATAAATAGTTTATTTTTTACATACTTTTTCAAAACTATATGATTTTTTTTAATATATATATATATATATATATATATATATATATATATATATATATATATATATATGTAGATTCATGGCTGCCCTATAGAATTTCAAGAGCTCAAATCTCCTTGTACAAGTCTCGAATTTGTTTAAAAATTCAACAACCCTCCTATTTTTGTTTGATAAACATAACTCGACCTTTAAAATGAAATTTTCTATGAAGAATTAAATATTTTAAAATTTCCAAGCTAAAGTATGGCACCCCTATAAATTTTTGGGAGAGCCTATAAATTTTTATAGATACCCAAAAATCTTGAAATTTGTTCCAATTTTTTTGTATTTTTTTAATAATGAAGGAATTTAAAAAATTGAATTTTGACAAAAAAATTATTTTTATGAAGTTTTCTAGGCATGGGCCATACACCAAGATAGTGGCATCCCAATATTTGAATAAAACTATTTGAATATATCAAATATTGATATTTAATTCAATATAATTTACTTCCCAAGATTCTACACTCTACAAGCTTTGATTCCATGAAAGATTTCATGTATACATATATATAGCAATACATAGGATGATATCTAGAAGTGAAAATAAATAGATAAATCATATCAGACAAATGACATAGATATTTTAAAGTGGTAAAATCTCTAGGAGGTAAAAAACCCATGAGTGATATTCAATAATTAAGAAATAGTAACCCCAATACAAATTCTTCTACCTTCTCACTTCTTCACAGAATGGCTTTCACAAAACTCATAGGTTGAATATGATTAAAATAATTCATAGTTAGATGTGTATTCAAAATAGTTTTTAAACCCTATTTTATAGTAAAATTTCAAAAATAATTCATATTCAGATGTGTATTCATAATAGGGGTAAAACTCTATTTTAATCTAAAATTTCAAGAGAGGTGATCGTTGTAAAAATAATAGGTCCATCCATCCTGATAAAGTCATTTAAATAAATTTTGGTAAGTCATTAAATAATTATAACATTATTATTTATTTTAATTAGGTTTTCACCTTGTGTTAATAAATACTATATTATTATTATTTAATAACTTTACCAAGGCTAAGGGTCAATAAGCCCACTTAGAATTATATGCTTTAACAATATTATAGTACCTAGATCAAGTCATTTCCATTCAATCTGAAGATAAAAATCTAGTTGATGCACTATTCATACTATTTATATGGCATGCTTTTATTTGGTATGTGTGGATATTTATTGTAATGAATTTAAATCAAAATAATGGGTTGATGAATGGTATTGTAGACCCCTAAGGCCTATGGGGACTAGTCATTCATTCCAACCACTAAGGGATCATGAAATGGCATCAAATATTGACTTTGACCACATCTTGGATCTTGTGCAACTAGGTACAATTTATTTATAGTGTAAATATAACCTTAAACATTAGTTATATTTTATGTTTTCCCTACATGTCCTTAGCAAATTGATTACACCTTAAATGTTCTTAATAATTTCACCTAAGGAGAATGGTGAGTGAACATACTATTAATTATCTCTTTATATATATGAAATACATAATTTTAACCACAACTATCACATATGTGGAAGACCTAATTTATCCCATTAGATCAGTGGTGGTTACAATAACTTGACTTTGTAGATACTTCCATAAAATAGTAAAGGGATGGTTATTTGAGTAATTTAAAATGAATAGTTTGATACTTAATTATTTAAATTTAGTTACCACCAAAAATAATCAATTGATAAAATCATATGGAAATACTGATAATTTTTTTATAAAGTTCATCAATCTGAGTATGAAGAAATTCTTGAAACACTTTAAAATAGAGTTAATCCTGAAGGTATGATGGAATATCTTTGTAAGGTTAGTATTCAATACAACTTAAAATTTTAATTAGTAGATTTAACTTATTTTACTTATTGTATTTGCTTTAACTTTTAAGGGGATTATGGAATGTAAAACCCTAGTTTGCTCAAGTTATATATTAATAAATGAAAAAATATATATGAAATAATTATAGCTTTTGATTTGTATCATTATTTACTTTTTTGATTTTTATAAAAAAATAAAATGAACTACAAGAGATTTACTTAGTTGGAAACTGACTAAGATGGATGAATTATAAGTTAAAAATTGGTACAAAGACTATGTAAAGTGTCATGAATTGGAAATAGGAGTCAAAACCCCTCCTGGATAGTAGTTTGGTCATATGGATAGTAGTGAAATGTGATAGTGTCCTCTATGGTGAGATAGTGTAATTTTATAAGTAGGGATAGTGATCTTCTAGTTGGAACTCTGTCTAGTCTTAAGACACTTGTGCCTAAGTAGATGAATTCTGGTTTGTTATATATTCCCTATTTTTAACTAATTTTTAGGTGAAACCTTATGGCTCCATGTTTATTAGGGTATTTGATGAGCAAAAGTATAAAAGAGTCATGTTGGCAGGGTAAGATGGATGAGATCCAACACCCCATATGTTTAGTGTTAACTACATACCAATACTTTGAAAAGGGATCAAGCCTGATGTAGTTCTCCTAATCTAAATGTTAGTGCAAGTGAAATTGAATACTAATATGAGTATTATTTTGAGTGATTTTAGTGTGAATTGTGAATAAAAATCTAAGTAATTTGAGCTTTGGGATATTGTAGATGTGTGTATGTCAGGGTAATATAGGGATCAATGACCTTTATTTGCATAATTATTTTTGAGTTTATTTATGATTATTTACATATGATTTCCATATAGTGTATAAGTGAATGAAAGTGGTGTATATATAACATTATATTGTTGTTCAAGAAGTGAAATAGGTCTAGGCTAACCCTCAGAGTGTTTTGAGGAATTAAAAGAAATCCATTGATAAATTAAGGAGAGAAAATATAGTGACAAGGTCCCTAAGTCAATAACACAATGTGATAGTTTCCAAATGGTCATGATAATGTACAAGTGGAATTAAATAGTTAATCAAGGGGGTTGGGTACCTAGGGTATGTATTAATGATACTTTTGGTATATCTAGGAATAGGCTGGACTCACATAAAATTCAAAAAATGATCAAGAGAGGCCCTAAGATAGGTTTATGGCTAAGCTAGGATAAGGTGGTATCAAGTGACACTCATTTCATTGAAATTAAATTTTATATGAATACAATTTCCATCACTTTATTACATAAATGCAACAAAGCAAAATTACTAAGATAAAGGAAAAGAAACATACCTAGAATTATCTAAGAGGCAAAGTTCATGATTTTGGGTCTAAGTATGTGAAGTGTGCTCCATTATGTATCCTACAAATGAAATATGAAGGAACCAATCCTTAATAAACATCAAAATAAAATACCAAACCAATTAAAGAGATGAGGGAGAGAGGAAAGGATTGAGTACACCTTGTTGGGTATGTGAACCAATGTTAAAAACTAGTGACATCATGTGTGTGAGTATATCAAGAACTCAATCTAAATATGACTTTATCATTACCCATCACTACTTGGTGGATCATAATTTATGAATAACTTAGACTGGATTGAGGGCTTGTCCAACCTATTATGTAGGTGGCTCAAGAACTTAAGTAGGTTATGAATCCATCATTGCCTACCCATGTGTAGTAGATACATCTAAAACTAAAATGTAATTGCAGTTTTGATGTAACTGAGAATATGTAGGATGGATTTGGGGCCATTCATAAACTCTAAAATGAAACATAGCTCAGTGGTTACTTGGGAACTTGAGAATGTATCTTTGTGATTACTCGGTAATTAAAACCACTATAGATGTAATAAGTCATAAATTTGATGTAAAACTAGTGAAAATGGCATATGTAGTAACAATATGGAGAATGACATGAAGATGACATTCCATCTTAGAGTACCAATGTCAAAGTTAACATATGGAAATAGTGTGTCATCCATATTCCCCTAAGTCTAATATATGTGCATATAGATTCTAAACTAAGTCATAATAATCTATGTCTAATCATATAAAATTTAAATGGGAGTGATCATGTTATGCATGATTCCCCCAATCAAAGAAAAACTTGTGTAATCTATGTTAAAATTGGGTATATACTAATAATTTATAATAATCTATGATTGAAACTATGTAGACATGAACTATAACTAATATAAATTTATATAAATTATATAATTTTATATTTCTAGGGTTATTAGATAATAACACAGTCCCTTGGATAGTAATTCACTATGATAGTGTCTCACTATTCTAGTGTCCTACAAGTTATGATATTGAACAACTATGTTATTTATGTTTAAAACTAAAATTGATATGTATGTGACTATTTTAAATGTTTTTTCCTAAATTTGAGATCTATAATATGTGTTTGTGTGTAATAAAATATGTTCAAGTTCATTAGGATTGCCTAATCTCTATGAAAAACCCTTGTGAATTCCCTCTCTTTTGAGGGAATTTGTTGAATCTCTATAATAAATATCCTCAAAATAAAATGTATACATCCTATGTGTTAAATTGAAACCATATGATATCGATGTGATATATAAATATAATGTGTATAATACATGACATTAGAATATAATATAGTATAAGCATAAGTTATTAATGTATAATGTATGTTAGATGTGTCATTCAAAATGTTTTCAAGATAAATATAAGAGTGTAAACATGTATATGAATGGTAAATATGATTATAATATAAGAAAACTACCTAGGGGGATAGGGCATGATGTCCATCAAGGCACCCAATGAGGAAGGGGAGATGCATGAGGTCCCTCATAGAATTTTAAACTAATTATGCAAGCAATAATCAAGAAACAAGTGTCATGGCGATGATGCATAAATGAAATCATATATACAAACACATGAGGCACATAAATCAAGCCAAGAGGAAACTATACAAGGGACATGGGAACATGTCACTAAGTTAAATAAATGAAAATAATATAAGGAAATGTGAAAATTTCCACATACACAAAAAAATCAATCTTGTCTTAGATACACATGGAAGGACATGTTCAAATGTATAAATGCACAATCAAGAAGTCACATACAAGGACATGGGTACATGTCCAAAGCATATAGAAAATGAAATAAGTGGCTTAGATCTATATGAGAATGGCATATTCAAATGACCTTGAATAGATGTATAATTGATGAGATATAATTAGATCTAAAATACTAAAGATATAAATGAGAGTATGTATGAACATGTAGTATAAATTCATATAAGATAAAAGATGTACATAAGTTGAGTCTATAGTATTAGTATTTGGCAGAAAAATTAAATAGTATAGTATTATAAATATCAAGATATAAAAAATGATAAATATATGATATATAGTATAGAAATATATAACCTATAAAATTGTAAGTTGTGTAGTATGATTCCCCCAATGGGAAAATGTATCAATGTTGAATCTACATGTCTGTGTATGTGCCCCCAACGGGTAAATAATAGTAAATACAGATCTATTTAGAGGAGCTAAGTCCTACAATTATATTAAAATACTTGAAGATAATAAGTGAATCATGCATGTATGATAAAACTAACTATACTAGCATAAATATCATATGTAGTACCTAGAAAATAGAAGGAATGTAAACATGAAAATGTAAACAATCTAAAATTTTGTAGTTTATAAGAAAATATTTGAATGTTTTTGTGTTTTTAAAAATGTTATATTATTTTTGTGTTTTTAGTATAATCTATGTACAAGAAAAATTAAAGTGAAAATATATAAAAGGAGTGAAGTAAGATAAACTATATACAAGTAGAGAAGAAAATACTAACTGACGAGTCTCGCAAGATACTCACTATCAAGGTGTTATATATCAAATAAGGGAAGAGTGAATAAAAGTGATATACAATGAGGTATTTGAGGTCTATGAGTTATATTTACTAAGTTATCTATAGCTAAAAATACTTGTGAAGTGGGGATATGAATTTATGGAGCTGATTGAATACGCACGTGAATTATGGGGTTCTTGACGACCCATTTAGTAGAAGAAGTTATGACTGGCATGGGTGTTCTATACTATGACATTGATCTGGATGATAATGGGGTAGAGAGAGGCTTTATACAATCCACAACATTTATCTAATGTATGGGTATCTCTAATATAAATCTTTATGGGAGACTATGTGTACATGGTAATGCTATAGGACTAGACCTTCCTACATTAATGACTCAAATCATATCAAAGGTGAGTTAATATAAGCTATGTTTATTTTCTTAATTAGTGTCAAATATTTAAATGGATATGGAATAGGTAAAGGATACTCATATGGAAGGATCTTGACTATAACCACTTGATTGACATGTATATATTTGATACATTTATGTATGGTGGATGGAATGGCTCGAAGATACTATATCCAAGGCCTACCCAATAACATGTTAAATGTGTTAGTACTAGGTACCACTAATAATTGAATGATCACATGTATAGGAGAAACCTATAATAGAAGTAATATATCCCTGATGGAGCTCTAAACATGGCCAATAAAACCATGAATAACTATATCTATCTAACAAATATCCTGATCTGAATAACCCAAGTGCTATAAGACACATGTTAATGCTTGACCCATTATCAATTATGACATTATGAATAATGTGATGACCAATGTAAGCTCATATAAAGAGTGCATATAAATTTGAGATATTATCTATGATCTCCTACTCTGAGAAAGTGATGAGAGGTATATCTATAAATATAGTATGGTACACACCAATGGTATTATTGAGGTGTGTGTCCATTTTATGACTATGGTAAGATTTTGATGGTTGTTATGCCTAATAATTATAATGAACATTATAATTTCGTATTATCTCATTATTAATATGATTTATAAATGGATATGAAAATATTTTTAGTGATTTTGCTTCCATTGGTTGTGCTCTGGTGTTTCTATATGATTTTTGACATCAATGATATTAGTATATATCAAATATTGTGTTTTATGTTTTAAACTGATGCATATATTTTTAATATATCTTGGTGTCCTATGATATTCATAAAATGCATTGGCATCATAAATATTTGGAATAGGCCTAGTCGTATAAACCTATTTGCTAACAGGGAGATATATGATGTTGCATTCTAAGAGTATATGGAGAACACATGCTAGTGATTCAAGAAGATTTGTGTAAGGTATCCTTTGATGAGATTAAAAAACCAAGTAAAGAGATGGATCTAAAGATATATTAACCATTATATTTTACTCATTCTTATTTTTAGTGGGCCTCACCTTATATAGGTGCTTGTTATAGCTCTTATTAGTCTAGTATGATATAGTTGTATACTTTAATTTCCCATGGAGAGAATCTTGAATTCTTGTTATTTAACTATATGGCATAAATATTTAGATGATGGAAACTTTTTGGATAATATGGATTCATGTAATTTTGATAATAAACTCTTCTTTAATATGTCTTAGAGTTCTCTATCTACCATGGGGATAATTATCTTTGTTAATATAGTTTTATATCACAAGACATATTTAGCTATTAGTTCATTGGATTTTTACTTGAGTTGTACAACTTGAGTTTATGAAAACTTGTCACTAATATTTATTGAAAAGTGTTCTAAAAACAAATATTATAGTGGATTAAATTTTGTGATAAATTGTTTAGGAAGATCACATAACCATTGTAATGCATGGTCCTTTAAACTGCAAGGGAACAACTTAGTGAGGTGCCAATCATTGGACATGTAGTCCAAGAATGCTACATGAAAACTATGGAGATGATGATCTAGGTCACCCTTACCATCATATATTATAAACTTGGATGACACAAATCTAGAGGGAAAATGAGTTTCCACTATATGTTGTACCAAAGGTGTATGTAGGAGCATATGAGAATCTAAGGCATAAGATGGTCTAGTAGCACCTAGCTAAAGATGAAACATTTTATACTATATATAATTGATCTTGTGTCAAAGGTAATGTACATATAAATAATTATGCATGATAAACATAATAGGTTGTGCCACTAGTGATGGTTGGATAGTTGTAGTTAGTTGTTATAGAGTGTACATTGTCCCTGTAGTAGGTGTAACAATATTATTATCTATGGGGTTGGAGGATTGACCTATAGTGGATTTTTGGATATATCCTTTAAAAATATAGATAATTTCATCTTTAAAATTAATATTTTTAGAGACAAAATGTTTCAAATTTCTCTTATTAGTCTCATTAAATTGGTTATTGATTCATGTCATTGTAGGTTGGGAAGTAGGAAAATAAAAAGTTGTATATTTAGAACCTTTTAATAAATTAAATCTATGAAATATTATAGAAATAGAATAATGAAAAATATTTGATATTTTTAAAATAATTAATTAGTGTATAAAAAAAAGGATAAAAACCATAAGAACATGTATGGATAGGGGTTTTTTAGTATTCTAAGTAAGTCAGTTCACCAAATGATTTAACTTTTAATGGATTGTAATGTAAAACTCTAGTTCACTAAATTTCTGGATTAATAAATTAGAGAATAAATATTCAATAATTACAATCTCTAATTTGTACAAAATTTTAATTTTTTTATTATTATATAAATAGAAAATGAACTACAAGATATGTACTTACTTAGAAATTGACTGAGACAAATGAATTATAGGATGAAAATTGGTACAAAGATTGTGTAGAGTGTCTTGAACTAGAAATAGGAGTCAAAAACCATCCTAGATACTAACACACTATTATAGTGTCCTCTAGGGTGAATTAGTGTCCTTTTCAAGTAAAGACATTGATCTTATATATGGAGCTCCATCTGGTCCTTAGTCATCTATTCCTAAGTGGATAAGTGTTGGTTCATTGTTTATTCCTTATTTTTGATTGATTTATAAGAAAAATCCCTAGTCCTCTATGTTTTTTAGGGTATTTTATGAACACAAGTAGATAAGAGTGATGTTAGTATGGTAGGTTGGACATGACCTCAACACCCCATGTGTTGATTATTGCCTACATACCAATACCTCAAAATGGGATCAATCCTAATGTAGTTCTACTAATCTTAGTATTGGTGAAAGTACAAGTGAATGCTCATATGAGTGTCAATTTAAGTGTTATGAGTCTGAATTAAGATTGGAAATCTAAGTAATCTAAGCTCTAGGAAATTGTATACTGGTGTATGCAAAATTAGGGTAGAACAGGGATCAATGACCTTGATTTTTAAAACTATTTATGAGTTTGTTTATGAGTGTTTCCATCCAATTTCCATCTAATCAACAAGTGAATAAAATTTATGTATATATAGTGTTCTAGAGCTTGTCAAGAAATGAAATAGTTCCAGGCTAAACCTACAACTACTTTGGGGAATGGAAAGATATATGTTGGGAGAGTAAAGAGAAAAAATATAATAGCATACTCCCTAGGCTAATAACATAATGTGCTAGTGTCCAAAGGGTCGTGTTAATGTCTAAGTGGAGGATTAAGTGAATCAGGGGGCTTATTTCTTAGGGGATGACTTAATACCATTTTTTATGTGTCTATTAATAGGTTATAATAACATAATATAAATAAAATGATCAAGAGAGGCCCTAATATAGGTCTAGGGATAAGCTAGGACAAGGTGGTCTGAAGTGACACTCATTTCACTAAAATAAAATTTTAGATGACTATAGTATTTTAACTTGGAATTATTTTTTAATTATATATTAATTATATTTTAAATATTTACAAACACATTTAATGTAGGTTAGTGGTACCAAATGAGCTTCCACTTTCACATGGTTGGTGTTGTGAGTAGAGAAGATTATCTTCTTGAAATAAATAAAAGTATAAATATTAATATATGTCGAGTAGATAATTATATTCCTCATCATGATTGAAATATAATCATTTGAGGGTTATAAAATCACTCTCCCATGTAATTTTAGGATTTTATGGTTCATCTCTACCCTTCATGGCTTGCCTGCAATGACTAGGTAAAGTTTGTCCTATTTTTTCCATTAAGAATGACAATATTATTTTTAGGGATACATGTATCCACATGTAAGATGTTATTAAAAGGTTTGAATGAGTGAATAATAAGGTCTTATTTTTTAATACACCCACTTTAACATATACTTAAATATGGTTCATTTATTGGGTGCACAAGTCAAAAGTTGGGGATTATAGTGACTAATATTTTCTCCCTAAATCAAGATTTTGTTGAGAGAGAAAATGTGTCATTTACTTATCATAATTATTAGAATATAATATTATAGAGATAAATTATAATACTCTCCCATGAAAATTTAATATATCATGATTCATCTCTACCCACTATAGTTTTCCTACAATGGTAGCAAAACTTTTATTCCATTTTTTCACTTAAGAATGACAAAATTGTCTTCAGAGATGAATTAGTTGCCTAAAAGTTTCAAGTTTGGGGGTTGATGTAGGGTGGATGAAGGCCATTATTACATTTATGCATTCATATAAATGTTTCCATGAATACAGTTCATATATTAGCCATGTGATTCAAAATTTTCATGTTATACTGACTATAGACATTCAAATTGGATCATTAAGTGCTTGACAATGTTAAAGATTGAATCATTATATTTTTTGGTCTATTCTCCATTCGAATAACTTAAAATATATATGAGATTATTCACTATCCCATTCAATATATTTAAATTATTAGAAACATTATTCAAGCACCCCTATTCTTCTTACATGTTCCTTTCAACCAACTCCCAATAGTCTTTGTCCTCTAGGGATATGACTGCACTAGGAAAATAGTGTTGCATCCCAGCCTTATCCATTAGTTTGACCATGTCCCACATACTCCAATGGTAACTTTTAAAATTTGATACATTTCATATTACCCCTTAGATTATTTTATCAAGTTTAGGTGATATAAATATTCTAAATATTCATCTATATAAACACATCAAGGCCTTTCAAGGCATAATATAGAAATAACTTGGAAATTATATCACACATTGAGAAAAAGGGAACTAATTTTTCCAATTAAAATTATTTTTTATTATAATAATCATCGAATAAATTTGAATTTACTTTACTATGGGTCAAGGTCACTCATTATCAAACATTCAAGTCAATCTATCTATTTTCATTCTTGTATAAAATATTATAACTCACACACTCACTCTAGGAGGGATAACTAAATTGGTTTGAGGATTTAATATGTAGGCATAAATTAAATTATGTGGTGTTTTTTTAGGATATCTTAGTTATTCCCCTTTCTTGATTCCCCCTTTTTGTCATTTGATCTCTATTTAGTTTATGTGTAGAAACTAGGTTTTTGTTTTTATAGGTCTTTTATGTGCCAAATAAGCTCTTTCAATCAATCAGTCAGCCATATCTAATAGCCATAGGTGTGCACATAGGAAAATAAATTACACATTCAACCAAGATATGTCTACACTCAAAATACAAGGCTATAGTGTGACATTATCCACCTTGTGTGTCCTTATTCCTATTCATCATAGACTATTATTTTTGGATGCAACATGGTTCACAAGTCATTCTAACCAATTTTATATCAGGTATATGTTCACATAGTCATCATAAATAAAATAAATGCTATGTTTATACATTTATTTATTTATTGAGTTATATATATATATATATATATATATATATATATATATATAACTCATTTTATATTTTTTATTTTATAATATTTCACATTTAAATTATATATATTCTGTAGATCTAAATTATTATTTAATATTTTAAGTGTTTTATTTAATCTTATTAGAAAATCAAATTAAAATGATATATAAATATTCTAATGAAATCATAATTTTTATTAGAACACTAGTTGTTTTCTTGATTTTTGTCTTAGTATTTCATAAAATAATTTTTAAATTCCTGACATTGAACTTAGACCTTGGATATAAATATGACACCATGATTCAATCTTATTTGATATTAGATTTATTTTGACATTGAATAAATTATATTATTACCTTGAATAAACATCTAACACTAAATCATGTCTCTTTGACCTCAGCTAAAATTTTTAATCTCCATACATAAAAAAATGATTTTATTTTCCATTTGTTTGGTACTTGTTTCAAGAAAATGTGGTCTAGTAGTTTTAAAACTACTTATAAAATATCATTATGAGCTAATTGGTGACCAATAATATATATATATATATATATATATATATATATATATATATATATATATTATGGTGTGATACGTTTATCCCAAATATTGAATCCATTATACAACACATAACATAGTTTAGTTTCTCTGCACCTCATAGTATAGTGGAAATCCCTAGAGTCCCTTATTTATACCATAGGATGAATCTTTATCCATTTTATTTTTTATACACCTAATATGATCTTATTTATCATGGAAGTTACTCTCATTGTACCCTTAGAGATTATATAGTGGTCTATAAGCATGATTTAGCCTTTATAGTTGATGCTATGAAATATTAGGCCAACAGTAGTCTATGAAAGAGAAACTATATTTGATATCCCACATAATAATCTGGACCATTTCTTATATCACTAATCATATATTTATTTTTTATTATATTTTATTCATAATCAGTTCAATGAATCAATGTTTTTTTCATATGTTACATAGGATTATGCAATTCATTATCACATCTTGTATGACTTTTCAATATGATATTCATTATGTTTTTAAATGGATTTAAACCCAAATTAATCAATAAGTTATAATAAATAATGTTCAATCTCATGGCCTTCCTATTTCAAAATATTTAACTACTATAAGGCATTATTCTTCTCTAATGCAAAGATCACCAAATATAATTTTTGTCTAAACTGAAATGACTTAGGAACAAAAATAAGTATATGTTGAACAATGTCTCAAATTTAATAATTCAAAGGATATTAAATTTATCATCCCACATCCTCTTGAAGATAACATTATGAATCTCATTTCATAACCTGATACTTAGGTAATGTCTACTGAAACTGATGAGGCAAAATTTATGGAATATCTACTTGAACATCTAGAAAAGGTTGACTCACTCTTATATTTTTATAGATATGAAAACAAGAAAATTCCCCAAGGTATTCCTTCTAATTTTTCATCTTCCACTATTACATTTATTCCTATAACATCATCCCTTGGTTTGGTAACATCACTTAGTTTCCAATAGGTATCCATGTATATGCCTATTCATGTTACTTATACCCCTCCCCCATTTATATTTACAAATACTATTCTTGATCATATAATTTTTACCTTAAAAACTAAGTTATCTCAACTTGAGAAAAGTGTTTCTCACAATATCCCTTCCATAGACTCATTTTCCTTGTTACATTAGCCTTTGGCACCCAAAATTGACTCTTTCCCATTACCAGTGTTAGAACTACTCTAGGTTCATTATAGAAAAATGTGATTTTTTCTATAAATATATTGGTAATTAAATTTTAATTTTGACAAGATGATATTAGAATTAGGTTAAATTTTCACACATATATACATAAGTTGAAAGTAAAACTACATAAATAAATAATTTTAATTAATACACTAATTAAACATGATAAATATTTCATTATCTACCCCAAAAGAGGTATACATAATGCATGAACTATAATTATATGTTGCATATATAATATACCAATAAAGCACTACTTTATAATAAACAAGATAAAAATGCATTAATTCATCAATAACTGAATATCAAATACATTGTTGTGTACAATAGTTAGATAATAAATATAAGTGTGTATATAATAGTAGTATAATGGAGCTTTATAAAACAACTCATAAGTTAGTATAATAGCCATGAGAATACATCTAGAATGGTTTATCATCTCTAGATAGGGAGAGCATCATATGGGTGCTTTTCCACAAACCATATATTTTCAGTCTCCTACACACCTCCTCACTAGGAGTGGCTCTTCACTTCATGAAAGGAAAAATAATGTGATTCACATATCAAGAACTCAACTAGAAATAGTGTTTAGTATAGTCATTATTACATGTACTAGTCATATAGACCATGGAATACATCTTATATCTATTATGACATCATAAATGTAAGTAAATTTTAAAGTAAAGTGGCTAGATAATGTATATATATATATATATATATATATATATATATATATATATATATATATATATATATATATATATATATATATATATATATATATAATTACATTGGCCAAAGTTTTTCAATATAATTTTTAGACTTCTTACGAAGCCGAGTCAAATCCACACACAACCATAATCTCTACTAAGACAAATCATTACCCTTCATTTTAATTGAGGATGGCTGATATTATTCAAGGCCTCCAACCTAAAAAATCCATAATCCCTTAACATGAAGGATGACATAATTGTACATCTCAAAAAAGACTATCATAATCATTGAAATTCATTCTCACACAATCTAAATAACTATAAGGTAATAACATTATTTACAAATTCATTTTAATAAAATAATTTAAGACATAATAAATTCATGGTAATGGAGATAATTCCCAATAAAAATACACCTATAGAATACATCCCAATGTGTAATAACCCTTACATAATTAGTATTATTAATATTAACTTGGTTTTGAATAATAATACATAATCCACAACTATTTTCTAACATGTTGACCTCATTGTAGGTTTATTCTTTGTTTAACTACAAAATAGTGAAAATGATACCCACAAGGCTAATGGGTAATCATCAAAAAATATTGTTAGTATAATATCAAACTAGAATAAGGATCTATACTCACCTATTGTTTGTTACTTAGGGTAATTCACTCATAAAATTGCTTCATAACTCCTTATATTCACTTTGTGACCATATTAATTGAAAATACATGTAAGTATTTTAATATATATACCCTATGACTTCAACCATGATTTATTATTAAATTTGAATCATTAATTATGAAGGATAATTTAAAATTTTTTAAAAGCATTATTTTTTAACATAAACCATCTCAAATATGATCTTAAATAATCATAACTATATATGTATTTAAGTTTGGGCATGCTACCTTCTAAACAACTTACATTAAAGTATTAATAAATTTGATATCTTCAAAATGACTCAACTATATAAAACCTCATTAATACATTATAGTCTCAGATGCATCCTACATGACTATATTTATTCAACCATATTATTCTTTTTTAAACTCCCATCATGTTAATTTCTATGTACTATATTCATTACACATTATATGTTATGATCTTACAACATAACTTCATCTACAACTCAACTAAGTAAATAATTTCTACATCTATAATAAAATAATGCAATGTCAATTTTATTGAATCCTTGATAAAATGTATAGCTAAATAAAATTTTATTGAGATTTATAAAATTGTTTACAAATTATCCATCAACCCTATAAACTATGTCAGAAACATGATCAAAAGTATATAGTAATTTACCAAATAAGAATATTAACTGTATAAGCCATAAACCTATTATTTGTTACCTTAAATATGTTTTTAGGAGACTCTAATTAGGTATAATATTTTCTAAAACAAAATTTATTTACATATTCTATATTCATTCAAAATTTCATGTTATTAATCATAATAGCCATACACACATTCTACATTGTTTCCTTACAAAATAATTTGGGATTCAAGTCAAATATAGAATTGGAAAAAATACTTAATGAAATATAAGTAAACTAACCACATAATGGCCATTATAATGAATTTATATTAGTAATCTAATCTAGTATTCATTATTATAAGTCTACGAGTGTAAGTATACTCTCACCCCCAGATGCATAAGGATGAGTTCATCGTCGATACTATTATGTGTGTTTGTGTGTGTTTAAATAAGGAAATAAAATAACCACAAACCCAAATTTTAACCTCTTATCTAAACTATAAAATAATTAATATGTGATAAATAAGGTTACATATACCATTTTTCATGATCAATGTCTAATTTTCACATATCCCAAACAAAAGTGGGGTTTCAAAGCAAATCCATAGTCTAAAATGGTAGTAAAACAACTACAACCTCCTATGCATTTAAAATCACAATAACCCACTATATTTTATATATATTTCAATTTAAAACACCAATTACCTGATTCTCACTAAAATTGGTAGTGGTTTCCTTCTTATCTAACTATTATTTCTAAGATATTTTATCATTTATCATTGTTTTCCTCTCCATTGTCATGTCTCTAACTTGCATGTTTACCCTCTTTATTCTTTCTTCCTAAATTTTCACTTCCCCACATTTCTAAATGGATTTAAATTCCCTCCAATAATTCTAATAAAAACTCATAATTGAACTAAAACCATAAAATGTACATTTAATTCCAACTAAAGTTGAATCTTAGTACAATAACGACTTATAGTATGGTGGGAACAATCAGATTTTTTCCTCCAAAACTCCATGCATAATTATATCCTCAAAATGGTGAAGTTAACAAAACATAATCATATAAAAAAATAATATTCACTGTTAATAACCAATGTAAAACCCTAATTTAAATTAATTTTATTCATTGTAATGATACATATTGCCAAGTTTCATATTAACTATAAACTCTCAACATAACTATTTATGTTATAACACCTCTTAAGGATTAAGACATATTTGAATAAAAATAAATTTGGTGTTTAAATCCACCATTTTCCTAGGGAAAACAAAAAGGGGATTCATTTTATTCAAGCCATTATAATATGACAATGTTCACTCTATTTTAAAAATACACCAAAATTACATACTATTATCCTTAAAAATTTAAAGAATGATGTATTCAATAAATTATAATTATAACTCAACAAGTATAATAATTAATCCTCCATATCTCATCATAAATATACACTCAATAATCACTAATGATAGGATTATGTAAGTAGTACATAATGAAGACTCTGAATCCAAACTGGGTTGTAAATAACATAAACAACAACTCAACTTGCAAGCAATCCTAACATGAAATTAAGACCACAATGATATAATACTAAAAGTAATCAGAGATAAAAATAAAATACCATAGTAATCAAAATTCCAACATTAAAACATGTACAAGTGTGTGTTCTAGATTTGTTCTATCGGCTCCTAATTTATTAAACCTATCACCCTCTCCCTTATGATGCTTTCCCTTTGTACCACTTCATGAGGGTGAGATAATATAAAATCCACCATAGTCAAACAAAAAATAGTTAGTCCACTATTATAAATGTAACCATGGAATATAAATAACTAGTAATAATTGATTCTAATACCACTATATCATCATTCCAAGATATTCAAATGCAGCTACAATTTTTTATACATTTTAATAAATGCAAGTACTAAAAAAGAAAGTTTCAGAACATAAATACTTTAATCCATGTAAGCAAACATATCATAATAATTCCATATATCCATACATAATCAAGATATAACTAATACATAACTAGTTATTTTCTCAAAATAGATAATGGTTTATTAAGGAACAGGTAGGATTTTACATCCTCTTCCCCTTAAATAGATCATCATCCTAATGATATTTTTAAAATGACAATATCATATGTTTAAAAATATAAATTATTAGACAAAACATATTAGGTAAATAAATTAGGAAACAACCTTTTAAATTCCTCAATATCCTCTAAAGTGGCACTACCTTTCAAATATTAGCCCTACTGAACCTTGCATTGAGACACATCTCTATTACATAAGATAAGATTGTGTGTTTCAAACATGGTAAATTTTAGTGGCTATTCTTCATTAATTCATGAATATTTTAGTTTTATAAATTGGCATTTGGCTATTTTTAGGGGTTGGTGAACAACATGGATTCACCTAAACTATCTAGGTGTAAGATAGTTTTCCATGTCAGCTCTCATATTGTTTAAACTAAATTTCATACATATAAATATAGTTCAGCACTCTATCAAAAGTCAATATGAGATTATTCACCATTATATGTAAATAAATGCCCACCCATATACTCATAATTTAAATTTTTAGTATAAATAAATGGATGAAACAAGTATCAAGTGATGGTGTTGAATGACAACATGTTTTTAAGTGATACAAAAGTTATCGAATGATAGTAATGTTGTCAAATGACAACAATGCTACTGAGTGACAGTAATGTTGTCTCTAGATAGTAATTCTACCAAATGGTGGAAACATTGTCAAATGATAGAAATAATATTGAATGACATCAATGTTGTTTAATAATAATCTATGTCATTTGAGATTAATGTTATAAAATGACAACATTGTTGTCATTTGGTAGTATTACTATGAAATAATAGCATTAATATCATTTGACAAATTTATTTTCAAATGATAACATTTCTTTCATTCAAAAATATTAATATAAAATGATGGCATTATTTTCTTTTGATAGCATTGATTCTAGATGACAATATATTTTCTACTAAGTAGCATTGTTTTCATTCCCCATTAACTCTATTGTTTGGTGGTGAAGAGATATGGTCCATAGAAAAATTAAGAACAATCTATATATGGGTTTTTTATATAGTCGTATGCGTGTCTAGCTTCTTCACCCCATTATGGTTCATCTATTCATTCACCTTCTCACATAAACACTGTATATTATCTTTTGCCAAACTTTTAAAACACATACTTAGAGACTCACCAAAAAATCCCAAGTTAATTTTTATATGGGTGATTAAAATTTACCCTAGTTTCAAGTATTTTTATTGGTTATATATTAACACTCTTGGATCCAGAACGTATAATTATTTCCAATCAAGTATATGTGAAGGATTGATAACGTAATTTTTCAAATAAGTGATATGAAAAACATTATTAATCTAAGCTAAATCTAGTGGAAAATTAAGTTTGTATGAAATATGATTAATCACTTCCATAACTTATAAGGGTCCCACATATATATGTGTTATTTTGGATAATTTTCCAAACATGATAGAGCTATTTTGTGGTTTAACCTATAGAAAAACCTTATCTCCAATTAAAAATTATCTTATTGTTCATTTTAAATCAACATATCTCTTTTGTCTATCATTGGATTAACAAACATTTATCTAGTTAGCTTTACCTACTCTACCATTTTAACAAGAATATTATGTTCAAAAACCACCCTATCTTCTAATTTATCCCAACAGATAAGTATTCTAAAAAATTTGATGGCCTCTAATCTTTCCACTGGTACAAAGGTATCCTCAAAGTATATCCCTTTAACTTGTGCATATCCCTTGCATACCAATCTATCCTTTTTCCTAGTGACTTCTCCATATTCATTTAACTTGTTTCTAAACACCCATTTTTTGCCAATGACATTCTTATCTTTAGGCCTAAGAACTAGTTCCCAAGTCTCATTCTTATCTATTTGGTTTAACTCCTCATTCATAGAACCAATCCAAAACTTATCTTATCTTGATTATATAAGGTTATTAGGTTTAATCTTGGACAATAGAGAAACATTCTCTTGATTTAGGTTACTTATCAATCTTCTCTTTATTTGCATACCTATATCCTTGTTGCCAATTATTTGTGATTCAAGATGATCTATTTGAATCTATCTTTATGGGACTTTTGATTCTTAAATTTCCTCAACTTCTTATTCCTCATCAACCTCTATATTTTCCTCTTCATTATGGAAATATAAATTCTCTAATGTATCCTTTGTCTATGAGTGTTATTTCCTTGTCTCATCAATCTTCACATTGGTGATTTCTACCATATTTTGTAACCTCTTGTTATAAAATCTATAAGATGAGCTAATTAATGAGTATCTTAATAATATACCTTCATTAGACTTAGAATCAAAATTTCCTATGTATTCATCATCTCTTTTAATGAAATATTTGCTCCTAAACACTCTAAAGTGTTCCACATTAGTAGGTCTACCTTTTCGTAGTTCATAAAGAGTCTTGTTCCCAATTGTCCTTAATTTTCCTCTATTTAAAATGTAGATTTTAGTGCTCACTACCTCTCTCTAATATCCATCAAATAATCTAGATTCATTTAGTATAGTTCTTATCATATCTTTAACTATCTTATTCTTTCTTTCCACTACCCCATTCTACTGAGGTGTCCTAGCTACTGATAATTGTCTCCTTATACCATGAACCTCATATAATTAATTAAACTCATTAGAAAAAAACTCTCCTCCTCTGTTAGATCTTAGGAAATTTTTCTTCCAATTATTTTCATTCTCAATAAGGGCCTTGAATGCATTGAACATATCAAGAGCTTCTAACTTTTCTTTCAAAAATGCTACCAAGTCGTTATTGTGTAGTCATCTATAAGTAACATGAAGTAGGTATCTCTTTGAATGATTTGAAATATTTTAGGCCCATGGAGATTAGTATGTATTAACTTCAAGAATCTCTTAGTACAGTACTCCTTGGATTTGAACCTTATTCTAGTCTACTTACCATGTTGACATGCCTTGTAAAGTATGTTTTTAGGTTTGGTGATCTTAGGCATGTTATTCATAGACTTATTATTGATTATCTTGACTAAATTTTCAAAGTTTAGGTGACCTATCCTTCTATGGTATATCTAAATTTCTTCCATATTGCTCATAAATCATCTCTTCTTCTTGATCTCATTAAATACATATAGATTATTATCAGTCCTCTTATCATTACCAATTAGTCTTCTTGATTTGGCTCTCCTTATCTCACACCCTCTATCATGAAAGGTTAGTGTGTTTCCATGGACACACATTTGACTTACACTAAGCAAGTTGTGTTTCAAACCTTACACATAACATATTTTCTATCTTGTTCTTCCCATTATCCAACCTCAATATTCTTGTAGCATTCTTCTTCAATGAGATGAACTTGTTTTTATCTCCTATCATGTGGATTGAGTAACCACTATATATATATATATACCATTTCATCCCTTCATCTTAAATGTGAAAGGTATTCTTAGTTATAATAGATTCTTCTTTAGTCTCTTGCTCTTCCTTAGCAAACAATACATCTTGATTCTTGGTCTTACTATGATTAGTCCTAACTTTATTTAGCTTCCACACCATTGTTTGACCCTTTTCATGCACTCTAGGAGATCCATATATCTTGTTGGATCTTGAGGGCCTTTTAAATCTATTAGGATAGAATCTTACAATGTGTCCTATCTTATGACAATTGCATCAAACAACATTTTTGTACTTACCTCTCAACTTATTACTCCTTTACTCAAGGTCTTATGATATTTTATCCCTTATTGCATTGGGATTCTTAATTTGTCTTTTCATGTTGGTAATCTTGAATTATTTTGACTTATCGCACTCTTTCTCAAACATGCTCATCTTTTTTATGAGCTGATCATTCTCAACTTTCAAGGAATCTAGCTCTATCTTCAACTAATCATACTCAACTTCCTTTGATCTAAACTTTTTATTAACACATTCTAAACTCACATCCTTGATGGTATTATCATCCCTTTTGTCTTCTTTGACCATATCACTCTTCAAAGTACATATATGTTCCTTAAGATCTTTGACTATAGATCTCAATGCATGCTTCTTATTTTCTTAATGCTTTAAATAATTTAGGTAAATTATGATCTCAGCCTCAAGGTCTACTTTAGTTTTTCCTTCTTCACTATCATAATATACTTCATCATACATGTTATCTTCTTCTTTTTTATCACTGTAGACATATTGTACTTCTGAGGATCACCTTCAAGTTTTTAGGCTTGATTCAAAGGAAGAGGATATGATACCAATTTTTTTAAGAATAATTACTAAGAGGGGGGTGAATCAATATTCAAAACATTCATTCAGTTACACTTAATATTCATTATCCATTCATAAAAACATATAGATCAATCAAAGCATAAGTAACCATACATATGAACATGAAATACAAGAACACATCACATATGTAGGAAACCCTCAAAGGGAATAAAACCCATTTATATCTATAAATGGACTAAAATCCTATAATAAAAAAACCATATTTAGTGAATCACCAACTCTACATGGAGCACCAACCCTAACTAGACAATCACCCACTTTACTAGGATTTAGCAAGCACCCACTTGCAATGAGACACTAACCTCCTAGATGAATCAACACCAAATCAACCACCTCATTTCTTTGATCACCTTTATAAAATTATGTTTCTCAAATGATATATGATGATCACCTACTTTATCTCTTCACACTCTCATCCCTCTCAAACTGCCTTCTATACCTCTTCGCTCAACTAGGTCTCTTCAAGACTGATTAAGTCATATGACCTTGAATTTCATACTCAGACCTCCTATTATATATTCATGAAAGTTCCTTTACACTATTTTGATGGTATATAATACCTCCTTCTACTCAAGGGTATTTTATCTCATTCACTCTATTAGGATAAAATAAAACATAGATTTATCCCCAAATTGCATACAAGATAAACTATGAAATGAATCGATCAAACATATAGAAAATATTCATAAACATGCACAAAATAGGAGACACCATATTTAACATGGTTCACACAGGATGGGCTACATCCACCAAACTTGTCTAGTATATTATTTCTAGAAATACAAAGGAGAAACAAATCCTACAATAAAACTTGTTACACCTCTCTACCTTCTCTACCTCCTCTCTATATAAAATCATCTTCTCTTACCTATCAGCCATATCTCTATTCACTTTTAGGGTGGAAAAACCCTAAAAATAACCTCTACATTTAGATCTAGAAACCTATAATCAATGGCCTAGATTTAATATGAAATTACAATTTTATAAGGCAATTTTAATAAAAATTTTCCATTTAGGGGTGTTACCCATAAATCTCCACCAGGGTGCACAACCCCTAGATCCCCCATCAGGGGGGTATTCCCCCCAGACCTCATAATGGGGGTTAATCCACCCTTGTAACCCCCATCACCATCATGGATACAAATAATGGGATCTAAAACTCAACTGAAAAAACATCAAAATTTTAACCTTTGATATTGGAAGACAATTAGGCTCCACACTCAACACACTCCTCAATCTAATTCACTAACTCTTTAATTAGGCCTAAAAATCCTTGTTCTTATATAAGCCTCTTGCTCATACACCTCTTCATCAGTAAAACACACTTTCCCACTTGTATTTTCCAAATAATAGGCCTTAGGACATATTAAAAGTAAGAATAAATCATTACAATAGGGCGGCCATAACTCAAATAGACCAAATCCTTTTTTAGGTCTCATGGAGACCTATTTCCATTAGGTTTACTTTAAGATACATTATCTTGTGACCCCTTAGAACACTCTACACCTCTATACATGGCACAAAATTTTCATGTAATATAAAAATAGGACTTATCAAACATCCTCCAATCACCATGACACCTTTTAGGTCTAACCACCACTTGAAACACTCCATTAACATTATTGACATTAGGCCTTTAAACACATAGAAAAGTATATCTTGAAAAACTAAAGATAACACATCATTTAGAAACACAAAAATGATAGTAAATAAATTATACATAATTTAAAATACCTAATCAATATCACCATATTAATTAGAAACTTCAACTCAGGGAATAGAGCCTCAAACTCATCAATGCAACTTGTTTACTTAGAACGATCAAGACTATCAAAATCTCAGTCATGAAACATTGACCTTCAACACATGTATGACCACTTTAAAATAATTAATATACATGAAAATAATCCTCTAACATCTCCATACCATATTAAAATATAAACATCATATGTTCTAGTGGAAAATATTGTTCTTATAAACTAATTTTTTGACCTCACTACACACAGACCTCACTCAGTCAGATTAGCCATTTTGGATTCATAATTTTCACCACTATATATAAATTAAAATATCTATACCAATAATTAACATATATGAAAATTCATAAAAAACATCTCCATGCACTTGATTTCATCACTATATCATGAAAACACATTTCATTTCATCTTCTCACTGTTACTTGGGTTTTGCGTTGTTTGCACTATTAGGCCTATTAGCAAATGGATAACTTGGATGACCAGTTTATCAAAATTGAGGGATAAAACATATACATAATCCTTAATTTACATGAAACATGAGTATATACCTTTTTCTTTCATCCATTTTATTATTATGTCTAATGCAGCTTTTGATTTCTACAACATCTTCTTTAGAAACAAGCCTATAACTCAATATTTTCTCTCTCTTCTCTCTAACCAATACCACATATAGGTAGTTTGGAGAGTCCAATACAATATAAAATAACTTAATTTATAAATTTGAACAATACTAAGTAATTTTTATCAATATATTAAACATTGGGTCTTTATTACAATTCTAAGAGGGTTTAAACTAGTTTCCACTCTTAAAGATCATTCATAAAGCATAGCCCCTCAATTCGAAAAATAATGGCTAGAATTTTTAGATAGGACCTATCCCCATATACCATGAATTTATTAGGTTCCAATTAATTTTTTTTATGAGCTAATGAGCATAAGAAAATCAGTCTTAGGTTGAGAACCCTTCATTTTGAACACTCGAGAAACCTTCAAACATTGTTTCATGACTTGTACTTCACATTATGACCTTAAACTCCATGAATAAACTTTAAATAATGTAAACCACATATAAAAATTATTAAATTATCTCAAACACTTTGAAATCTTATCATGACCCTTCATTAGGCCACACTCTATCTCTTTGATCTTTAGACCTTGACCTGTAAACCACATTAGGCCTTAAAAATAACTTTCATGACTGTTTCCATGTATTCTCCACCTCACTCACATACTCAAGAAACATATATAATTATTAAAAATTTCCATGCATACTTCACATTCCTTGACAATAGATCATGATACCCTATTAGTTTAGGTAGGGTCTATGAGTGGTCTAGGTATAGACTTTGTCTAAAGGTAGTACCCTTATAGGCTCACCCTGAGACTCTCATGAGTGATCTAATGACTCACATAAATTCTCATGAAACCTAATAAAAATACTCATTCCTTTTTTCATTGATCTTAGTAATCCACCATGCTCATACCTTCTTACAAGGTCTCTTCATGTCATGACTAGACTTAGGCTACTTAATCACTTGACCTTAAATACATGTACCTTTTTACAACCATAAGGAATTAGTTTCCTTAAAATTATCTTTCATTACAAAATCCTTAAATTAAAACACTCCATTAATAATCCTTGTCACATGAACACATTTTCAATTAGGCACACTTTCTTAATGACATCAACGTCATGCAAGATGCACATTTGAGTTTAATGACAATACTCAATAATATCCCCCTTTGTCATTGATGGAAACCACTCTTAGAAACTTCTCTCAATAAGAAACTTGTCACTCATTCTAATATTTCTCCTCCTTTGACATAAATTATGAAGTGATGTATGCACTCATTTGAGTACACTCCTTATAACCAAAACACTCAACATACAATACTATGAGTTCATGAGTAATCATACAAACATACTCCCCCTATCTCCATGCATACCTTATCAATACTAGTCACATGTACTTGGAGATAATGAACTACCTAATTATCTCCCCATACTTACTTTACTTCCTTAATGACTACTAGGAGTACGACCTACACCCAATTCCTGTCTTAGGTGTTCAAATTTTGATTTTGGAAGTGGATTGTTCAAAATGTATGGAATCTTATCCTATGTAGAAAAATATTCAGGTTTGGAACTTTGTTCACTTACCTTCTCACTTATGAAATGATAATTTATAGGAATGTGCTTATTCCTTGATTTTATGATAGGGTTCTTTGAGTTACTCATAACACTTGTATTGTCACAATAGATGGGGCTACGACCAACATACTCCACCTTGTAGTATTTTAAGGTTTGTATCATCCATAAGACCTAAGTGTAACATGAATCTATAGAAATTTACTTAAACTCACAATTATATAATGTTACTTATGGTTTATTCTTACTTATCCATGAAACTAAGTACCCACCTAAGAAGAAATCTCTTTCACTAGTACTCTTCCTATTATTAAGGCTTCCTATCCAATCTTCATCTATATAGGCTATCAAATTAAAATCCTTGTTCCTTGGATAGCATAAACTAAAATCCATAGTACCATTTATATAATTTTATA
The DNA here is from genome assembly GCA_037957365.1 of Torreya grandis. Lineage (NCBI taxonomy): Eukaryota > Viridiplantae > Streptophyta > Pinopsida > Cupressales > Taxaceae > Torreya > Torreya grandis. The sequence continues at coordinate 2,378,994 of JARHVA010002418.1, forward strand.
TTATTTTATTTTATATCTACTTGAAACCTTCCCACAAGACCTACTTCTTGCATGATATCAGGTCTAGAGGCAATGGTGTATAGCAAACTTTCAATCATTGACCTATATGATTTTTGAATGACCTTTGAAGATTCATATTCCTTTCTCAACTTACACACTATGATCATAGGTGTATTAACTTACTTTAAATCTTCCATATCATACTTCTTCAACATATATCTTATGTACATGGTTTTTGAAATAAATATACCTTTTTTAGATTGAGTGATTTTCAACCCAAGAAAGAATGATAGTTATCCTAGCATGGACATATCAAACTCTTTCTTCATCACCTTTTTAAATGCCTTGGTCATGTTCTCATTGTTTCCACCAAATATGATGTCATCCACATAGACAAAAACTATCAAATGATGATCATATTTTGTCTTAGTGCAAATATTACTATCTATAACTCCTCTTTTGAATCCTTGATCCAACAGATACATGTCCAACCTAGAATACCAAGCTCTAGGAGCTTGAATTAGACCATAAATAGCCATTATAAATACAAAAACATATTCCTTGTTATTTTTTTGTGATAAACCCTCAATTTAATCTATTTATACCTCTTCTTCCAAGTTTCCATTCAAAAAGGAAGATTCGACTTCCATCTGGTACATGTTGAACCCTTTGAATCTTGTATATGCTAGAAACAATCTGATGGCCTCCAATATTACCATTAGTGTAAAGGTATACATAAATTATATATCTTAAACTTGTTCATATACCTTTCATACCAATATATCCTTGTTCTTAGTGACTTATCCATCTTTATTCAACTTATTTCTAAACACCCATTTTGTGCTAATGGCATTCTTGTATTTAGGCCGAAGAACTAGATTACAAGTCTCATTCTTCTCTATTTGGTTCAATTCCTCATTCATATCACCTATCAAAAAATTGTCTTTACTTTCTTATAAAAGGTTCTTAGGTTCAATCTTGGATAATAGAGAAACATTCTCTTAATTTAGGTTACTTATTAGTCTTCTCCTTGTTTGCATACATGCATCCTTATTACCAATGATTTATGATTTAGGATGATCTCTTTAAATTTATCATGATGGGACTTTTGAGTCTTGTGTTTCCTTAACTTCTTGTCTTCCTCATCAACCTATATAGTTTCATCTTCATTCTTGAAATCTAGATTCTCTAATGTATCAGTTGTCTGTTAGTGTTATTTTCTTATCTCATTAATGTTCACATTGGTGCTTCCCACTCTCTTATGTAACCTATTGTTATAAAATTTATATATTGAGATCATTTATGAGTATCCTAAGAATATAATTCATAATATCTAGAATTAAACTTTCTTAAGTCTTCATCATCTTTTTTGATGAAACATTTACTCTCAAACACTCTAAAGTGTTCCACATTAGCAGGTTCACCTTTACACATTTCATAAGGAGTCTTATTGCCATTTGTACTTATCTATCCTCTATTAAAAATTTATATTTAATTGATCACTTCCTCTCTCCAATATCCATCAAATAATATAGACTCATTTAGTATAGTTTTTTCCATATCTTGAACTATCCTATTCTTTGTTTCCACTACCCCATTTTATTGAGGTGTCCTAGCTACTGATAACTATCTCCTTATTCCATAAACCTCAAAAAAGTAATAAAACTCATTAGAATAAAAATATCATCATCTATCATATCTTAGGCACTTGATATTACCATTTTTATAATTCTTAATAAGGGCCTTGAATGCCTTTAACTTATCAATAGCTTCTGAATTTTCTTTCAAAAATGTTACCCAAGTCATTTTTATGTAGTCATCTATGATTAACATGAAGTAGATATATCCTTAAATGATTTGGATTCTTGTAGGACCATAGATATTAGTGTGTATTAAATAAAAGGGTCTTTTAATATATTAATTCTTGGATTTGAACCTTCTTCTAGTTTACTTATAATGTTAACATACCTTACAAAGTATGTTTGTAGGTTTGGTGATCTTAGGCATTTTTTCATAGAATTCTTAGTGTTTATCTTGACCAGATTTTTAAAGATTATGTGGCTTTACCTTTTGTTCCACAACCAAATTTTATCCATCTTGGTAATAAAGAATCTATCCTTCTTGATCTCATTCAAGACATATAGATTATTCTCAATCCTCTTAGTATTGGCAATTAGTCTTCTTGAATTGGCTCTCCTTATCTCACACCCTCTATCATGAAAGGTTAGTGTGTGTATTTGGTTAAACATTTTACTTACACTAATAATTTTATGTTTAAAACCTTCCAAATATAACACATTTTATATCTTGGTCTTCCCATTATCCAAACTCAATATATCCTTGCCAACTATATTGGCAATTATGTTGTCTCCAAATCTCACTATTCCCATATCATTATTCTTCAATGAGATGAGCTTATTTTTGTCTCTTGTTATGTGGATTTATTAACCACTATATACATATCATTTCATGCCTTCATCTTAAATATTAAAGGTAGCCTATGCTAGCATATATTCTTATTTATTATCCTTCTTTTCCTTAGCAAACAATCCATCTTGATTCTTGGGATAAATATTATTAGTACTAAATTTATTTATCTTTCATACTAATGTTTGACCATTTTAATATGGTCTATGATCTCCATATATCTTTTTGAATCTTGAGGGCCTTATAGCTCTATTAAGATAGAATATTGCAATGTGTCCCATATTATGACAACTATAGCAAATAACATTTATATACTTATATCTTGATAGATCACTCCATTTCTATTAGTCCCATGATAACTTATCCCTTATTACATTAGGTTTCTTGATTGAACTTTTCATGTTGGTACTCTTGACTTGTTCTGACTTATCATGCTCTTTCTCAAACTTGTTCATCTTGTCTATGAGCTTATCATGCTCAGCCTTTAATGAATCTATCTCTATCTTTAACTAATCATACTCAACTTAATTTTATCTAAAAATTTTATTAACACCTTCTAGATAATAATTGAGATCCTTGATGGTCTTCTCATCCTTTTTGCCTTCTTTGACCATGTCCCTCTTCAAGGTACATATTTATTCCTTAATATCCTTGATCATAGATCTCAGCTCATGATTCCTCATAATTTGATTCTTAAAATAATTTAAGGAAATTATGAGGTAAAATTAAAGGTTTACTTCATATTCTCTTTCTTCACTATCATAATAGACTTCTTCATCATGATTGTTATTTTCTTTTTTATCACTAGACATCTTGTAATTCTTAGGATCACCTTTAGGATGTTAGACTTGCTTCAAAAGACTAGGCTCTAATCCCAATTATTATAATGAAAATTATTGAGAGTAGGGGTGAATCAATAATTAAATAATTCATTTAATTATACTTAACATTTGATGATCCATTCATACAAACATATATATCAATCAAAGCATAAGTAACTATACATATGAACATGAAATAAAAGAATTCATCACATATGTGTGAAACCCTAAAAGTGAATAAAATAAATTTATATCTAAAAATTGACTATAATCCTATAATACAAAAACCAATTTTAGTTAATCACCAACTCCACATAGAGATCCAACCCCAACTAGCTAGTCACCCACTTGACTAGGATTTAATAAGCACCCACTTGCAAGGAGGCACCAACTCCATAAATGACTCAAAAATAAATAAAAAACTTGATTTATTTTATCACATTTATAAAATTAAGTATCTCACACAATATGTCATGATCACCTACTTTAGCTCTTCACACTCTTATCCCTCTCAAACTGCCTTCTAGGCCTCTTTGCTTAACTAGGTCTCTTCAAGACTGATTAGGTCATATGACCTTGAATTTCATACTTAAAACTCATGTTATATATTCATGACAGTAATTTTACACACTTATTATGGTATAAAATACCTCCTTATACTCAATAATATTTTATCTCTTTCGCTCCTCAATCCAATTCACTAACTCTTTAATTAGGCCTAAAAATCTTTGTTCTTATATAAGTCTCTTAATCATACACCTATTGGTAATAAATTCACACTTGACCAATTATATTTACAAAAAAATATTCCTTAATAAATTTTAAAATTAAGAATCAATTATCACATTAGGCTAGCCATAACTCAAATATACCAAATCCTTCTTGAGGTCTCCTGGAGACCTAATTCCATTAGGCCTACTTTAGGACACATTTCCTTATGACCCCTTGGAACACTCTAAACCTATATTAATGGAAATAAAATTTCATACAATATAAAAATAGGCATTATCCAACATCCACTAAGCACCATGACACCTTTTAGGCCCAACTACCACTAGAAACACTCCATTAACATTGTTCACATTAGGCATTTGGACACACAAAAAGGTCTTTCTTAAATTAATTAAGATAACACATCATTTATCCACTAAAAAATGATAATAAATCACTTATAAATAATATAAAATACCTTAAAAATATCATCATATGCATTAGACACTCTAACTCAGGGCATAGAGCCTTATACTCATCACCGCAACTTGCTTACTTAGAACTACCAAGACTATCAAATACGTAGTCATGAAACATTGACCCTAAATACCTATATGACCATATTCAAAAACTTAAAATTCATTAAAATTATCTTATGAAATCTCCATACCATATTAAAATATAAACATCATATGGTTTAGTGGCAACTATTGGTCTTACAGACTAATTTGTTAACCTCACAACACACAAACCTCACTAAGTCAGATAAGCCATTTTGGCTTCATTATTTTCAACACTATACCTAAATTCATATATATATATATATATATATATATATATATATATATATATATATATATAAAATTAAAATATATTAAAATTATTTAAAAACATCTCCATGAACTGTATTTTATCATTATATCATTAAAACATATTCTAATTCATCTACTCATTGCTACCTTGGTTTTTTACTATTTGCACCATTAGGCTTGTTAGCGACTAGCTAAATTAGATGACTATTTTAGAAAAATTGAGGGCTAAAAACTATCTATAAGCCTTAATGGATGTGAAAATTTATTCTCTACCTTCTTCCTTCATCCATTTTCTTACTATTTCCAATGTAACTTTTGACTTCTATAATAACTTCTTTAGAAACAAGCATGTAACTCAACATTTTCTTCTTCCTCTCTCTAACCAATACCACATATAAGTACCTAAGAGAGTACACTATAATATAAAATATATTACTTGATAAATTTTAACCATCCTAATTGAGTAATATCTTCAACATCATGTCTTTATTATGGTTTTAAGAGGGTTTAAACCAGTTTCCACTCTTGATAATCATTCATAAAGCATAGCCCCTAAATCTAAAAACTAATGCCTAGAATTTTGAAATAAGACCATTCCCCATATATCATGAAATTATTAGGTTCCCATGAAAATGTTTTATGAGATAATGAGCAAAATAAAATCCTTTTTGAGTTGAGAACCCTTCATTTTAAGCACTTGAGAGACCTCCAAATAACTTTTCATGCGTTGTCCTTCACACCATGACCTCAAACTACATGAAAAAACTCAAAAAAAAACCTAACCTATGACAATGCTTACATGAGTTCAAACACTTTTAAATTTGATCATGACCCTTTATTAGGCCACATTCTCTTTGATCTCTAAACTTTGACTTACAAACCATATGATGCCTTAAAACTGACCTTCATGCCTCTTTACATGCACTCTCAACCTCACATAATCAATAAACCTCTCTCATTATTAAAAAATACCATAAATCCTTCACATGACTTGACAATAGATCATGATACCTCATTAGGCCAGGTAGGGTCTAGGAGTGGTCTACGTACAAACTTGGTCTAAAGTTCATACCCTTGTAGGCTCACCCTAAGACTCTCATGAGTGATTCAATGCCTCACATACATTATAACTCAACATAATACAACCACTCATTCCAATGTTCACTCATCTAACCAGGCCACCATGTTCATACCTTCTTATAAGGTCTCTTCATGCCATAACTAAGCTTGGGCTACTTAATCATTTGACCTCAAGGACCTATACCTTCATGCAACCATAAGGCATTACTTGCCTTAAAATTATCTTTCATGATAACATATTTAAGTTAAAACACTCCATCAATTCCCCTTATCACATCAACAAACTACCAACTAGGCACACTCTCTTAATGACATCAACCTCATGCAAGATTCACCTTTGACATTAATGAAAACACTCAACATCCTCAAGTTAAAATTGGAAATTATTATTTCACCTCAAATTTTTTTTAAAAGGTCATCAATATGAGGTATTGGATATCTATTATTTATTGTTTCCTTATTTAACATCCTATAAACTATGCACATGAGAAGAGTTCCATCATTATTCTTCATGAACACTACCATTACACCCCATAGTGAAACACTCAGTGAAATTAACCCTTTTTACAACATTTCTTGAAGCTAATATTTTAATTCAACTAACTCTATTATTTTCATCATGTAGGGAGCCTAAGATTAATCCTCTAATTTCATAATGATGTCAATCATGAAGTAGAATTTTTTTTTATAGGTAATCTAGGTAAGTCCCCCAGTAATACATGTTAAAAATCTTGTAAAAATGATAGTCTTAAAAGGTAGGACATTTATTTACTGATATTTCATTGACCTTGACCATGAATACATGATATCTTTTCATTAAGTCTTATTTAAATGAATGGATGAAATTTTTCTTAATTTTAACTCTTTCTTTTCACCCTAGATTTTAGTTTAATTTCCTAAATCATCCAAGCACTCAATCTTATTAGAGAAATAATAAACCTTTGCTTTATGCTTAAAAATATTTTTTACTCCTAGGATAATGATATATGACCCTAGAAAATTTAAAAAAATATATACTATTATCATGAATTTAATTAAATTCACCTCTACCTCAATAATACATTTATCTACTTTGATTTTATATTCATCCTTATATTTCACTATCTAAACATTAACTATATGAATAGATTTATTAGGTAGTGTATTTAAAATGTTACAAGAGATAAAACATTTAGTGGATCCAATATATATTAAAATTTAAAGAATTCCCAAACAAGGTACCTAACATTTTGATGGGAGATACTTGAAAATCAACTTGACAATTATCAATAGTTGCATGGATTTAATGCTAGAAGGTTCCCTATTTTGAATAAGATTTAGAATTATTATTGAAATTTCTTCATATATTCCATTGAGGATATTCCATACCATAATGGTATCCTCCACATGTGAAACATACACTAGGTGGTTCATTCCTCTCATATTTATTGCCTCCCTTGAATCCTTACTTGAAACCATTATAAAATTTCCTTTTTCAAGGAGTTTTGTTAGACCTTGCATTTTGATTTTTTTTTTGAATTCCCATTATGTTTCCAATTTTTCTTCTTGAAAAACATTTCAAGGCCACCAAACTTCTTTCAAAACTTGTTTCTAACCTCTATAATATATTTGAGATTTTAATCTTGTTTAACAACTTTCTTAAAACCATAATCCATGGTATTTATTCCATGCATGTCCACTTCAAAATAAATATAAGGCCTTATCCATATAATAAGTATCCTAATCCATAAGCATCCATCCTTCTGATACTAAGAAACATACTTTAGGGGCTTGGTAAAATGTTCCTAGTATTATATCATAGACATATCTATTTGATTTATATTTTATAAGTCAGTCAATTTATAATTAAAATATAGCCATGGTAGCCACTTATCCCTAAAAAAGGATAAAAATTATTCCTAACTGGTGGACTCAAGGCTCATTTCTAGTTTCTTATTGACCCACTAGGTTGTTGCTTCACCAAAAAGTTGATAATCTCCCCAAACTACCTTAGTCACTTCAAAGTAATTTCAAATCTCAAATTACTTTTCTATCTCAATGATATAATATTTATATCCATCATGTGACATTATTCCATCAAAATTATGTGGATTCACCTTGTTCATATCATGCACAAGCTCTATATACACTTGTACTATTATGGCTTGATGTTCTTTAACATGCTCATGATGTTGATGTAATTCCTAATTAGTTTGAATATCCTTAGGTTCTTTTTCCTCATCATTCCCATTCACTAATTATTATATGGGATATATTTTATCTCTATTTTCCATTAAGACTACAAAGATCTGGTTTATCTTTATATTTTGTTCATCTGTTAATTGATTGGGATTAGGTTATTGATCCTAATTAGAAGTTACCTTAATAATATTTTTTACATGTGTCATCTTATCCTAATTTAAGAGGAGATATATTTAATGTTAGTGGAGTCATTAGGTTTGATAATTTAAACCTATACTTTGATCCCACATGCTATAACCAATCTAGGTTTGTTTCAAAAAATATAATTTATTTTAAATATATTGGTAAGTAAATTACAAAATTCATAATATGATCCTAACATCAAAGTAAAATTCACTCACTATATACATCTGAATTTAATATGTTGAAATTAAAAGTACCAAAACAAATAATGATAATTAATCCATTAAACATGATAAATCTATCATTTTCTACCTCAAAAGAGTTCTACATAGTGTATGAATTATAAATAAATGTAGAAGATTTAATATACCAATAAATAACTACTTTATAATGAATAAGATCACAAATTCATCAATTTATCAATAAATAAATATTACAACCCTTGTTTTGTACAATAATCAAATAATAAATATAAAACTACCAATGGATACAATTATTTATACAATAGTAGTTTAATGGAGATTCCTTAGACAACTCATAATTAGTAAAATATATGTGAGAGTATATATATAATTATTGATCAATTTTAGAGAAGGAGAGTATCATATAGGTATTTTCATCCAACCATAGATTGTCAGTCTCCGACATATCTCCCAACTAGGAGTGGCCCTTCCCTTCATGAAGGGGTAGATAATGGTGATGCTGACATCAATAAATCAACCAAAAATAACATGTATTACTATCAATATTACATGAAACAATCATATAAACCATGGAATACATCCTTTATTATGACATCATACATGTATGTAAACTATAAAGTACAATTAATAGATAATGTATACAAATATAATATTACTATGGCCAAAAATTTTCATTCTATTTTTAAAACATCTCACAAAGCTAAGTCAAATCCACACATAACCATCCTCTATGATAAATAAAATCAATAACCTTCATGCTAATTAAGAATGAGTGATAGTATTCAAAACCTCCAACCCTAAACAACCATCATCCCTTAACATGAAGGATGGCATATTTGTATAGCTCACAAAAGCCTTTCATAATCATTGAAATTTTTTCTCATGCAATATAATTAAATAAAAGTAAATAACATGTTTTAAAAAGTAATTTTAATAAAATAATTTAAGACATAATACATTCATGATAATGAACACAATTATTGATAACAATACACCTACATAATGCAACTTAGTTTGTAATAACCCTTATATAATTATTATTACTAATATTGACTTAGTTTTGAATAAGATACATAATCCATAACTATTTTATAACATATCAACCTCATCATAAGTTTTTTCTTTGTTTAACTACATAATAGTTCAAGTAATACCTAAAGAATTGATGGTTAATCATCAACAAATCATGTTTTTATAATAATTAAACCAAAATCAAGGTCTATATTCATCTATTATTTCTTACTCAGGGTAATCTACTCAAAAAACTACTTCATAACTCCCGATATTCACATAATGCCCCTAATACTTCATAAGACATGAAAGCATTTTCATCTATAAACCCTATGACTTCAACCATGATCTATTATTAAGTATGATTCCTTAATTATACATGTTAATTTAAACATTTCTAAAAGCATTATTTATCAATGTAAACCCTCTCAAATATGATCTTAAATGGTCATAATTATATATGTATTTAAGCCTAAAATTTTTGCCTTATATACAAATTTAAATTAAAGTATTACTAAATTTTAAATCTTAAAAATGATCCCTCAAAGGATTAAAACCTATTTAACACATGATAGTCCTAATTGCATCCTGCAGGGCTATATTTATTTAACCATGTTATTATTTTTTAAACTCCCACTAGGATCCTTTTTATGTCTTATATTCATTACAAATTATATGAGTTATGTCCTTACAACATAATTTCATCTATAAATCAACTAAGTAAATAGTTTATACAACTATAATAAAATAATGCAAGGTCAATTTTATCAAATCCTTGATAAAACCTATAACTCAATATAAGTTTACTCATAGGTATAAAATTTTACTCTATCCATCAACCCTATAAATTGTTTTTAAAACATGATCAATAGTCCACAATATTCTATATACTAAGAGTATTAATTTTATATAAAATAAACCTATTATTTGATACTTAAAGATGTTTTGGGAGACTCTTATTAGGTATAACAATTAATAAAAAAAAATTGCATAGTCTATACTCATTTACAAATTAATGTTATTAATTATAATATACATACAAACATTATGTATTATTTCCTTATGGGTGAATACGGGATTCAAGTCATATACATAACTAGAAAAAATACTTAATGAAAGAGAAGGAATTTAACCAACCAACGGCCATCATAACAAAAAAAAATTGTACTAGTCCCAACTAGTATTCATTCTTAGGGGTTTACAGGTGAGAGCAAACTCTTGACCCAAGATCCATAAGGATGATTAAATCCTTAGTATTGTTGTGTGTGTGTGTGTGTGTGTGTGTGTGTGTGTGTGTGTGTGTGTGTGTGTGTGTGTGTGTGTGTGTGTGTGTGTTTATATTTTAATAATGAAATAAAATGACCACACACCCAACTTTTAACATTTGATCTAAACCAGGTAATGATGATTATGGGAGAAATAAGGCCATAGATGCCATTTTCCATGATCCATTTCTACTATAAAATTAGACCAAATAAAAGTTGGGTTTATAAAAAAATACATAATTTAAAATGGTATTAAAATAATTATAACTTACTATATATTTTCAATCACAAGAACCCACTACATTTTTTTCATTTTCAATTTAGAACACCACTTGCCTAATTATAGCTAAAAATGGCAGTCATTTCCTCCTTATCCAACTATTCATTTCAATCCATTTTGTTTTTATTTTTATTTTCCTCCTCATTCATGTCTCCAACTTTCCCATTTACCCTATTTATTATTTCTTCATAAATTTTATCTTCGTCACATTTCTTCATGGCTTTAAATTCCCTCTAAAAATTATGCTAACAACTCATAATTAAACTAAAGCCATATTGTGTACATTTACTTCCAACTGAAGTTGAATCTTAGTTTAATGAAAACTTATAATATGTTAGAAGCATGATGGGTTTTTCCTCCAAAACTTCATGCATCATTATCTACTCTAAACGGTGAAGTAAACAAAACACAAGCATAAAAAACCCATGGAAATCGTAACTCCATTTAATTGTATGCATGGTAATGATACATATTGCCAAATTTCAAATTGAATTATGTTATAAATTTTTTACATAACTCTTTATGTTACCACCTCCTAAGGTTTAAGAAGTATTTGATTAAAAAACACTTTGGTATTAAAATTCCCCATGGTTCTTAGTGCCACCAAAAGGGGGATTGCTTGTATTCAAACCATTATAATATGATAATGTTCACTCATTTTAAAAATTCACTAAAATTATATACCTTTATCCTCATCTAATTTAAGAATTATCCAAATAAAAAACTCCAATTAAAATTAGTAAGTACAATAACCAAACCTACATACATAAATATAAATATATGCTCAACAACATGAATGATAGGATTATGCAAAAATTATAGAATGAATACTCTGAATCAAAACTAATTTTCAAGAAATACAAACAACTACTTAACTCAAAATTATTCATAACATGTAATTAAGACCATAATGACAAACTACTAAAAGTAATCACACAGATAAATAGTAGAATACCATAGTCATCAACATTCCAACATTAAAACATGTGTGCGTTTTGTTTTTTTTATTTGCCCTTAACCATTGAAATATTATTCCCTTTATCTTAGGAACTTTTCCTTTTTTACCATTAGATTAGGGTGAGATAGTCCTTCAACCACCTCAGTCAATAAAATAATAGTTAGTCCATTATTATCACTATAACTTTGAAAGATAAATAACTAGGGAAGCCAAAAAAATGATTTGGGAGAAGGGGATGCCAATATGTGTGTGTGTGTGTGTGTGTGTGTGTGTGTGTGTGTGTGTGTGTGTGTGTGTGTGTGTGTGTGTGTGTGTGTGTGTGTGTGTGTGTGTGTAATATGATAATAATACCATTATATCATCATTCTAGGATATTCAAATAAAACCACAAATTTTTGAACATTTTAAAATAAATAAAAGTACTAAAAAGTAAAGTTTTTGAATAGAAATAATGTAGTCCATGTAAGCAAACATAGAATAATAAGTCCATATATCCATACATAATTAAGATATAACTAATCCATAATTATTTATTTGTCCAAAATATATACTTGTTTATTAAGGATCAGGTAATATGTAACAATCATATGGATTTGTGGCTCCTAAGATTCCTTTCTATAAAGACAAGGGTGATCTTGAATAACATTTGTGTGCATTCCATGAGTTTAACCCTAATTTGAATAAGAGATTGTCTTACTTGGGTAAAATGGTTAAGGATATATAAATTATAAGTCACAAAGGTGGATATCATATCTATAGCATGCCGATTATTTTTCTAAACTCATATAGGATATCAATGGAAAGTACAATTACACTAGACATAGAAATGACATAAAAAGAGAGTACTTATCTAGTTTTGATCCTAATACAATGCTATATTTATACAGGTATAAATTAGGTAGGAATATATTTATAGATCAATCATCATATTTTAGATCTAGTGCCTTTGGCTCTCTTGATAGTTATCTCAGTTTGGGATAGTTATGTCGATGCTAGTGTCTGAGTTTGAAGCTAGTGTCCTATATAAAATATCTACTAAAATAGGATGTGACAACCTAAATACTTTTTGTTTTGGATTCAACTTCACTTTGGTGCATTCATATCATGTTAATGTACTATTACTCTTGATGAAATGACAAAACCCTAGCTTTCTATCTTCAATGTGACCTTGGGTAAAAATGGGTTAGTGTGCATACATTATCGACCTAACATATAATGACCTTGCCATCAAAGGGAACTACCTACATATTTAATAATCTAGAAAATGACCTTATACTCATGTAGTTCTCTATTACATGTTGGTTTTTGTGTGAATCATGTAATGTGTGTAAAGAAAGTACAATAGTGACCTAGCTTATAAATTGGAAAATATGACCTTATGAGTATTATTTTAGAACTTTAGACCTATAGTTAGGATAATCCTTTGATTAATATTATAATAGGGAATATTAAAAAATATTTTAGTAACTTGAGTGCTTTTTTGGTCTAACTTCCAGGTGAGGAATGAATGAGGGTTGATATTATATTTATACCAATCCTATCATGAGATAAATCACCCTAAATCACTTAGGAATAAAATTTTAATGTGTTTTATTTGTAAATTGTATGACTTTAGTGAATTGGACACTTAAATCAAGCTAAGATAGTAAGGTCGACACTACCATGTGTCTCGAATGTTAGTGTGTAAGGAGAAGGAGAGTATGCATAGGATCAAAACTTGTAGAAGTATAAGATAATTAAAGTTTAAGTATTCTTGGTAATATGGGATGTTTGTGTCATTAATATAATTCCAATAAAAATAAGAGATAGGCCAAGGGGAACAAGATAGAGGAGATACAAGGTTTCTAGAAGAAAGGCATGTGTACGACTAAGAAGAATAGACAAGGTCATGAGTTTACCAAGTGTACAAGAGTAAGGTACTACATAATCAAAAATTATCATATAAATTCCACCCCCACCCCATTAATATAATAATGAAATTGTGATTTTAAATAAAATGAATAAATACATGAGTGTGTATACACACCTTGTCTTTACTTGAGTTAAATAATTTGAGTGCTTTGTTGGAGCTCAATTTAAATTATTTTTTGATGACTGACCTATGACCAAGGTCATGTTACAATGTATAATAAATGAATATAATCTATTTAAAAAGTTATTTAAATACATTTAAATGTAAAGAGCAAGGTTTAGGAGCACACCTATGTGTCAATGTAACTACATTACATATTTGTAATTTTTTTTTGAAAAATATGTATCATTATAAGGCTATAAAATTAATATTAGGATAAATATTTAAGGTGCATATATCCAAGGAGATATATATAGGTTATAATTCACATGCCTATAACTTTTGACCAAAATTGAGTTACCACCTAGTAGTTGAGATTAGCTTAACTATGCAACCTAATGATACTTATAACCTAGTGAGTTTGGATGATCAATTCCAAACTAAAAAATTGGAAAGATTGAGTGATTTAATCACCCTAAAAATTCCAAAATTTGAATATATTATTATAGTAAATTGGATTTCCAAAGTTCATAAAAGTCCATGGGATATTAGTACGTACAAAGTTTTGTAATTTGAATTTGATTTGGATTTTGAAATATTAGTCACATGTTGCATAGTTTATGCACCTTAGATTATCTCATTCAAAAAATATGTGTAAAAATGGTACCATGTATATAATTCTACCAAAAATGTGTATCATAATCATATTTACAAATCAAATCCCCACTATATATGTGGAAATATGAAACTAATATAAATACAAATGTGGAGGACATGTTTGTAAAACATGCCTCCACTATAAACTGGAGATGTTGAAAACTGAGTAGGTGTGGATAACATGATTAATAAGTATTCCCAAATTGAATATATGAATTATGAGGACCATATTAAATAAATTTGGAGAATGTGCTTCCAAAACATGCCCCCACTAAATCTAAAAATTGTGAATGTGTGAAAACCATGTCATCATGACATGCCCCCACTAAAGCTGCAAACTGGTGTAAGTATAATATACTATGTGAGTGTGGATAAAATGATTACAAATAATTCCCCCACTATAATATATAAAATATGAATGTGTGGAATACATTTAATCATGACATTCCCCCACTAAATCTACAAACTAGTGTAAGCACCATATACTGTGTGAGTGTGGATAACATGCTTCCAAAGCATTCCCCCACTGAATCTGAGAACTATGAAAATGTAGAGTCCATGCAACCCTAACATTACCATAATAATATACACCAATTTGAGGTGATAATAAAATTACCTAGTATTTATCTCACCTAAAAAGGGTTAGACAACTATAAACCTAATAATGTAACCATGCAACATATAGAGGGAAACATGTATAAGTGAATATATCACTGAAGCACATAAAACCAATGTGATCACATGTGGGCCTAAGATTAATTATAATTATCATGGTAATATATAAATAGTAATAGTATAAGCTCAATAATAAAACAATCACACACATAAGATCACTCAAAAACAATTCAAAATATAATGGTCTAAGGAGATTGTAAACAAGGGTAATGTTCAAATGTCACAAAATCGAATGGCTATGACTTAGTCAAATGTCCATATAATACAATGAAATATTTAAATTTACATTAAGGTAATCATATTCATAGGGGATTGATACAATTAATCATAATAAAATTCTCTAATAAGTAATACAATAGCAAGGCAAAACACTCAAGAAAGTGTGTAAAGGAAAATAATAAGAAACTAATATAAACATGTTATAGTGGCCCATGTACCAAATGTGTTTATAAAAAAAGTCAATTACATAGCATATAAATTACCTTTTTTAATATATAATCATGGATAATAGGCATTTGTAAGTACATATGTAAGATCAAACATGATAGTGAAGAGTGATCATCAAATCATATAACCTATGTGTATAAAGATCATATAATATGGATTCCACCAACATCTTCATGAGGTGAGTAGATGGAATTCCCAACACCCATAAGTGTATCATGTATATTTTTATGCCTATGTATGTGTATGTATGAGTAAATTATATGATATTCCTCAACATGGAACTAACACATAGATGCTAAGTAGTCAATAGAACATGTATGTGCCAAAAATGATTTTGGTTTTTTGAGTGTTTTTTTTAATTTTTTGGTATTTTTAATTTTTTAATATTTACAATATAGGAATTAATCATCATAAAAATGTGTGGAACCATTTTTAAAAACATGTATTAATTATTTTTTATAATTTTGGATTGACTCTTCTTCAATATACCTTTATAATGGCTTCCTTGAAGCTAACAATGTGGGAAGATAACCATATTCATAATGTGTTATACAAATATGTGTGCCTATATAAATAAAAATAACACACATACTTGTAGTATCCAACTTGTATTTCCATTTATCTAACCAATTTTATCCAATATTTAATGTCAAATAGGGGTCATGGTTTATTATCCATATGGTTGTGGTCACCACACATGTACTAAAAGAAATAGTTAACCGAATATATCCATGGGATTATGGAATAAATGGAGAGTATATAAGTTCATAAATAGTATTTCCCAATTATTTAAGGAATTTAATCCTACAATTTTTATTCCACTTCATCGTATTAAACTAGATATGGCAGAAATAAACCCCATTAATATTAGTAGTAATATTTAACTCTTCATTATCTGGTCACTTTGAAAGATAGTTCTCATTTGAAATATAGGAAGGATATTGAATTTTGTAGGTTGTGAAGCTCCTATAAAATACTTCACATTGTTAACATGGTATAGTTGTATTTAACCTTTATATATTTTCCTCAATGCTTTTAACCAAGAGGGATGAATTGAGTAACAAGCATTTACATGATCAACTACTATGGTTTTGTTCTCTTTACTTGGATTTATCATTGTTTCTTACGTAAGTGGATTAATCCTATATGTCTAGGACTTGTGGGTTTAAATAACTTATGTAAAAGGTGATCAAGTGGATCAAATTTTAGTGTGCACATTTTTTCATCTATCATATCATGAACAATATCATTTTCACTATAATAGTAATCATAAACATGCACATCATGATACTCAATATTAAAAAATAAAGAAATCTCAAATGAAGGAGGTTCTTAGGGTTTTAATGGCTCCTTTTTTAATTATTCTTGCTCTTGATGTACATCTATGTGCATCTCAATATGTGGTACCTTATTTACATCTATAGATGAAGGAGACATTGTAATTGACTCACCTCTTTCATAAGTGTATATGTGCTCAATATGAATTCATTGTTTAAGTGGTACTACTTTAAGAGTAACTTCAATATCAGATTTTATGATTTTGAAAATTTTGAAGGGTTTATCATTGATATGAATTGTTAATAAAGTCTCATCATGTATGAATTTTAAACATATGTGAAGTGTAAAGGGGATAGATTCCATTGAATGTATCCAAGGTCTAGCCAAAAGTACATTGTAATGCAATAATTAGACATTACTTAAAAAGTAGTTGAAATAGTTTTTGGTCCTAATGTCACAACCAATGTAATTGACCAACTAGATGATTATGTAAATTATCAAACCCCTAGATATTCATAATCAAATTTTGATTTATATTGGTGATAATGTCCATGGTAGATTAAAAAATTATTCTAAAAATGTTTAGGCCTAATCCATTATCAATGAGAACCCTTTTGATGCCTTTATTTTGCATTGTCACTTACATGAACAAAGGTAACTCTTTATTGATAATATCTTTGGATGGTAAGTGTATACACATATTATTTTTAAAATTTATCAATTATTGATGATTTATCTCTTGCAGGAACCCATCGAGTCTTGATTTATTTGAGTGTAGGCCTTAAAGGGTGTACCAAAAAAGTGGTGGGAAAACCATTGTTACTTCAAAATATTTTTTTCCCCTATACCACCACTTACAACCAACACAAGTCCCTCCTATACATTTCCATAAGCTTTGACACCTCACTTACAAGCTCCTCCAAGTAATTCACCACCTTCAATATCCCATACCTAAGCCAAAACTCTTTTTTCCATCCTCCAAACACAGTCAAAAGGGTCAAACCTATTCTATAAATTGAGCATGTTACAGGACCAAGTCAACCCAACTAACTTAGTCCAAGATCTAACTAATTTATTTATTAAATAACTAGGTTGATTGGGCTGAATGTGTCAAATAAAATTATGAAATGGTTTAGGGTTAGAGAGAGAGAGAGAGACACACACACACACACATGCACACACACTTACACACATGCACACACACGCACACACACGCACACACACACGCACGCACACATGCATGCACACACATGAACACACACACGCACACACACACGCACACACACACACACACACACACACACACACACACACACACACACACACACACACACACACACACACACACACACACACACCATTCACCCTGTATACACATAAAATTTTCAAACTTTTAGTGATTATTGACACTTTGTATCTTGCATGAACCCATTGAGTCATAATCTATCTTAATGCACACCTTAATTGGTGCACCAAGAAAGGGGTGGGCATACCATTAGTGCTTTGCAAAATTGTTGTCCATTTTACCAATTGTTATCGACAAACTTGTCTCCTAAAAACCTTATCCCTAACCTTATTATTATTTATTATACCCTATCTAGTGATTTACCATATTTTATCCTCCTTTTCCTCACCTTAATCCCCTTTTGTTAGTTAGATGTATTAGGTCAACCCTATACAGTTTTGGGTGATTTTCACTTAGGAACTAGTTTGGCTCTTGGCTGTCCTAGCTCATGACCTAGTGAATTATTATTTGAAATTGTGCTAGGTCGACTAGGTTAACCCTATCAATAGATATTTTAAGAAGGGTTTAGGGTCAAATCCACCTATATATATAAGTTAATTTTTCCAATATTTAGAGAAGAGAAGAAGAAGTAAGAGGTATTTCACATCTACTTATTGACCATTCTACTTGAGGAGCAAGCTTAGGGTTCTATACTTTATTTAGATATATGGATCTTGTCTTGTGAAGAAGTATTTTGGATGCACTGATAGGTTATGTATCTTAAAGTTTATTTATCTTTTTCATCCTTACATACCACAACAACCTCTTGTGAATCACCTTAGCGAAGGGAGAGATTGAGGCTCATTGGGTTCATCTTAAAAGGTAAGTATTACTAACTTTGTTCCTCTTTTGTAAGAGTAGATAGATATGCATTTGAAATTCACTCTCATACATTAGGATTCTATATATATTGATGAGAGTATATGTATTTTATGCATGTTTAATTTTATTGTTTCTAACCCCCACTTTTTGCCACATGCTTTGCTGAGACTAAATTATATTTGATTTCATTATTATTAGTTTAATGAGATATCAAAACACAGTACTCCCTTAGGGTTATTGCATGATTATTCTTGAAAAGAGGATTTAAAATCCTCCCTATCATGGTGTATTTTGGTAAGATATCCCCTAATTAGGTCTAGCAGATCTTCATATTGGTCATGTGCCCATCTAATAAATGTGTCCCCAATAAGAAGTGTATGGTATGATCTATTTTCTCAAAGTTAGGATTGATTTATAGACATGATGAATTTTTTATTGCATAAATTCTGGTGAACCTAATGTGAACCTAACTCTTAAAAATTTTCATTTCACTTATTTCATTATTTTATCATTTTTATTATCATATACTTATGATATTGGTTCAACTATATTGACATAGTTCTATCTTCTATGTGTAGGTTTAACATACAGTCACATTAATATGAATCTATTTTATCTGTGCAAGATTTTTACTAGGTTTAGGCTATTAGGTCAACCCAATTGACCCTATACATTTTAAGACATCTAGTTCAACATACTAGGTTGACCCAGTTGACCCAGTACATTTTTAGGTTTTTAGAAAACATGATCTATAAATCTAGGCTGAGTCAGTTGACATAGTTAATAAAAATTTCAAGTACAAATCAAGGTTCTTCAATAGTATTATCATATTTATTTGCACCTTCTAACCCATCAAGATTCATTTCTATCCTTCTTTTTCATTTATAACATTTGTTACAGTTCTATTTTTCATACTTTCTAGTCTTTAAAAGTACCACTATACAGTCAACTAGGTCAATCCTATCAATGTAGTTTTGTATAATATGTTCTATCTAGAAAGCTAGGTCGACTATGTCAGTGTAGTTAATTTTTAGACCCTTGCTTCCATAGTATAAAGGTGACACTATCAAACCTATTTTATATTCTCTACATACACTATTGATTGAATCAATATTATACTATGTTTCAAAGTTGGAATTATCCCTTATATGCTAGTAATTAGCTCACACTTTCATTTCTTATTACTTGCATGCTAGGATAGATCACATAGTCTAATTAGGTGGTTTTCAATATACCATTTAATTCCACTATTTTCTCTTTTATACACACATTACCAAATCACAAAATCTTAGAAAGCATTTTAATAATTATCTATGTAAGGCTAACCTACTTGGATTTAATCATCAAGGGGGAAGTCAACTTGGTTTTCTATCCAAGAATAAAAATGTGGTTAATGGTATAATTTCACTAAGCACTTGATACCCTTATCACTATAGTGTGTGAATTGAGGGGGTAGGCCCCAATACCAAGCTAGTACCATTGTTAATACATATCCATTTCAACCCAAACATCTTGAAACTATCCTTAAATTGCCTTTTAGTTTCTTACTTATATCCAACTTTGTATCACATCTAAAATTATACTCTAATAATTTAACAAAATTCAAGTTCACCACTTACTTATATTTTACTTTCCAAGTTGACCACTTGCTCTTTGTTTAATTGTATGCTGTTTTGAAAAAACTTGCATTAGCCAGCATTGGTGCAAGGTTGTTTGTTATGTTCCTTAATTGGACCAAGCTCATTGACCTAATTGATTATGTGTTTCCTTTCATTTATATATTTCCTAAAGTACTTGTAAAATTATTCCTTTTTTAGTACATAGTCATTTATGTCAACATAAAATATTATAGGCTGTCTATTTTTCCTATTTCTTATACTAGGTCAACCCTATCAACTCTATATAATTTCCAACCTATATCACCTACACTAAGTTAACCCAATCAAATTTGTATAATTTTTAGGACCTATTTTATATACTAGGTTAACCTTGTTAATTTTGTATAATTTTGTCACTTTCTATTTCCTTGATTTTGCATCTCTCTTGCCTTATTGATCCATCTTACTTCATCATGAAATTTTTATTTGAAGATAATAGTAAGTTTAATTCAACATATATGATGAGTTTTACCAACCCTCGTAGGGTCTCTCATAAGCATAGTAGGGATCCTCTCTTGGATGAGAGTAATTTTCATGTAGCCACTCACATAATGAACTATGGTACCCCTCATCATTCCTCTTCATTGTGTAATCTTCTCTTATCACTAGAAGATCAACCTGAATTAGAGTATACCCCTAAAATTCTCTTCTTTATCTCCAAATTTCCTCAACATTGAGGAAATGATCCCTTTACTATTTACCACCTCATGATTAGTGGTCAAGTTGAAGAACCTCATTCACCTTCTCCCACATTCTCACAAGTATTTGGGGGTACTGCCTTATTTTATTCTCAACCTATTGCCTATATTTTTACACATTATCATACCATGACCTCTTCTTCTTTATATTCTTCTACCTCTATGCCTATTATGCCTATTATATCCACTAACATGGTAGGTTATACATCTATTGGGCCTCTCCCAAGACCCACTCTCCTTAAATCTTCCACTAGTGAAAGATAATTTTACCACTAGTGCCTCACATTATAATAGTTCCTCTCAAACTCCTACAAACAAAAATAGTGGCACCCAAGCCCATAATACAAACTCTAATGCTTTAAGTAATGCTAACAATGCCAATCAAACTCACCAACTCTTATTACAAACACTTAATCAAATTAACACCTTTCAAGATTATAATACAAATTAAATGATGAGAATGAAAAAATCACCTTTTCCATATTCAAATCCACCCTTAACCAATGCCTTGGGACATGTATAATCAAAATGTTCCCCCTCCTCCTCTTTGAGATTCTCATGGTAATCTCATCCCTCAACTTCTCTTTGTCAACAACATAATTAAACATATTCAAAATGAACCTCTTACCACTCAAATTAATAATATTGATATAGGAGGTATCACCCCTACCATTTATTCAATGGGTCAATTGATCCTACTCTTAATCTAAAACATTTGTAAATCTCTATAAAGACTAGGTCAAATTGAACACCTTTGCCACTACCAAACTATTAGCCAAAACTCTCACAGGTGATGATTTAGATTGGTAAAACCAACTTAAAACTCATTCTATTACTAGTTTTGAATATTTAATAAATGTTTTAGTGGAAGAGTTCCAAATTAGTGATCTTCCTAAGAATACTTTGTCCCACTTTATAAATTATAAATAACTTGAAAATGAAACTGCCAAAGATTTTGTTAAAAAATGGAAAACATTATCCAACAAATGTGAACATAACATGGCCGATGATAGCCTTTTTCATCTATTTTTATAAAGTTTCAATATTGAGTTTACGCTCTCTCTCCACTTACATTTAAGGAGGATATTGACCAAGTTAAATGTCAAGATTTCCTTATGAATAAATTTGAGACACCCCAAACTTCTACAAGTACTTATATTTTACTTTAAAACAAAAATAATAATACTACCAATGATGGTTTCATGGAATCTTATGACACCATTAAAACTATTGAAGTTTTTATTTCTAACCAATCTTCAGAACCATCTCCCCCTTCTCAACAATACACTAATCCTCATTTATCTTCACCTAATAAGATCAATGTTCACAAACCTTTATCCTCAACTAAATTACTTAAATGCCTAACTAGGCATGTTCCATGATAACTTCATCCCACTCATCCTATGAAATCTTCATATGATCCTAACAAGTTTTTTTGGTTTCATGTTAGTTGGGGTCATTCTCATGAGACATGTAGGCAACTTCATAATTTAGCTCTGGATTTTCTTCTTGGTCCTAATTTTGGTCATGAATCTATCATTAAAAATGTCAACAATCATATGACATTACTTTTAAGGCTCATGAAACACATACTAAATATCAAGATAATACTCATTTAGCTATCTATTAAGACCCTCTTCCTAATCACCAACCTAATCAAGATACCCAAGACAAGCCCAACCCTTCCACCAAGAATGTATAAAGTCTTGTTGACCCTACTCTTAAAGAGAATGTGGCTAGTATGACTAATATGTGAAAGGTGGTTGCTTTTATTGACCCTCAGCCTATCTACAGTCCTCCATTATCTCATACATTTTTTTTAATCCAAGATTCTTCTCTAACTCACTTAAATGTGTTATGGAAAGATGACCATATAACTTTAGATGATCTAATTCCAAATCCTCCCTAGGATAACACTTCCCATTGTATTTATACTAACCCTCCATCTTCTTTACCTAACACCAATGACAATCAAGCTTCTATCAACACTTCTTCTACCAATTTTCAAAACCATATTAAACCAACTACTTCATCTTCTCAAAATTATTTACAACCTTGTTCTAAACCTTCTCCTTCCTATCAACACAAATTCCAATGCACTTTAACTCCTCCTTCCAAGGACCTCCTTCAACATTATGTACCTATTTATAACATCCTTCTTATGGGTTGTGATGAGTGGGATCCCATTATAGATCTCACTAATCTCTCATTCCAAATTCAATTTATTGATCTTATGAGGACCTCTTCACATCATCAAAACTATCTCATGAAACTATTATTTGAAATAAACATTCCTTTTCCTCCCCTAGTAGGATGCGGAACAACCTTATCTAGATTTGAAGATAACATATTACAACAATGTGAATATATGTCCATCCATGTTGATGAAATAATGGAAACTTCTCTTTCCTTAAAATTTCCCATAACTTCTATGATTCTTGATGAGATTATGCTTCATGCAGATGATCCTCCTCTATTGATTAGTATCCAAAATGGCAATAACTAAGTCAAGCATGCATTAATTGATGAGGGTATAGTACATATGTTTCCTTTCTCAATTTTATCAAATCCATTAGATATTCTAAATGTAATATTAAATCCACACGTAGCATATTCCAATGATATGATCAAATTAAAATGCCTCCTTTATGTTGTGTGTGTCTTCCCATTACCATTCCACATGTCACCATTCATGTGAAGGTGATGGTATTTAATTTTACTTTATATTAAAACATCTTGCTTTGTATGATGGACTCATTGTATAATATTAGTTACTTCTTCAACTTGATAATGCATTGAATTCCCTCATAATGGAGACATATATAAAATTCAAGATGACATTAACCCTTTTATTTTTGAACAATTCCAAGACCATGTTTTCTTCAAGATTCCTACTCTTGAGCCTTTGCCTAGTGTTCCATTCTATGAGTCTTAATGATTTAATTTTCCCATCAACTCAACTCAAGGTTATAATAGTTATCCTAGACTCATTGGGAATATTCTCCCTAACCTCTTAGATTCCTATGATGATGAGCCTGATGAGTTCAACCTAAAGACTAAACTTTACGATCTTTCACCTCATCTCATCTCTTAGTTTCCTATTTCTTTTCATCCTCATTCTAATAATTCACTTTGTGATGATATCCCCATTGTCTTGACTAAGACTCAGCATTCCATTCATCACACCTCATTAGATGATAATGTCATCCCTACCTACATCATTGATCTTCACACATCTTACTATGATGATGGCTATACCTTAGACTGTCCCTTTTTAGGTGGTCTTGTTTGAGCTGATGATGCTAAGATTTTTCATTATTGTTCCTCTTTGCTTCAATTTTTTAATGTATATTCCCATATTCCATTGTTTATATTTATTAATTTATTATTTTTACTCTTTATCATAGTGTAGAGATGGTGAAAACACATCCATTTTTTGAATAACCACATAGGAGTATGCTTATGGATTATGCTATGATTGGGCCTTATTACTTTGCTAGGTACTCTGACCCTTATATCTTACTTATCCCTGAGATGTGTGAAACCCTCCTTTATCCTTATATATACCCCACTCCTCCTTCATTATAGCCCAATTTAGAGCCCATTCCTTCTCCCACTTTAGTTTAATTTATTCCTTCTTCTAATCCCATCATTCCTTCCATTGAGCCTAGTCTCGTTCCTTCACCAGTACCGCCTACTCTTGGTGATGGTTTACATCCTTTACCATAGATGGCTCTATTTACCACCAAATGGGATGATGAACCTTCCCAAGCTCATCCATTATTATTACACCTCCTCATATGAGTACTTATACCAAGCCTACTCACAATTGCATCTATTTATTCTATGACAAATATAATCATTCATCCATGCAATGTCATAAAATTTGATAATATATTAAAACCTTACATCCTTAAACCCAAGATAGGGACATAATTCCATCAAATATACTATTTGATTATATTA
Organism: Torreya grandis; assembly: GCA_037957365.1. Lineage (NCBI taxonomy): Eukaryota > Viridiplantae > Streptophyta > Pinopsida > Cupressales > Taxaceae > Torreya > Torreya grandis. The sequence goes on from JARHVA010002418.1 coordinate 2,404,423, forward strand.
CTAAGTATAAAAAGTTATATTATCTTTGCCACTAATATGACACCCATCACATTGATCATTGATGCATCCTTTAGTAACATATTAAGATCACCTTATAGCTATTATTGAACCTTCTACCATTCCTCCCATAGGTCATTCTCTCAAGAAATATCCCCCTTCTTCTCCCATATTTCTACATCCTATGGTTCAACCCCCTCTTGTGGTCCCTTTATCACCTTCTATTCATTCACCCATGAATTTTTCACCTATGGATCTTCCCTCACCTATGGATCCTTCCCCACCTATGAGTCCCTCACTTATGGATCCTTCCCCACTAGTTATTCCTTCATATCCTATGGATTCTTCTCCCATACATTATTCTTAGAATCCCTTTCTTTATAACCCTCCTTAGCATGATCCATCAATCATTTGTACCTTTTTTGTTGAGGCTATTAGATATGAAGTATTTTCGTAATTTTCATTGAATATAGATGAGACATTAGTTGTAGTTCACATCCAACTTCAAAGAGATCTATCTGATGTTTTGGATAATGTGTGGGGGAAATTTTATTAGTATTTATGAGCATATGCATGGTGTTATTGCATTTTCTTTTGGATTGGACATGTGCTTCAATATTATCTTTATCTATTTGTTATATCATTTAATATTGTGCAAAATTTATATTTATCTTACATGGTGAATTTTAATTTTGCCCTCTATATTGCTTATACTATCATTTATGTTTATTTATAAATGTCTCATTTATCATTTATTTATTTTTATTCTTGAGTTTCCTTCTTTTAAACTCCCCCTTTTTTCTTCTCCATGATTGTTTGCTTTCTTATCTTCATATATATAGTTAAATTATCATTGTGACTTGGTTATACAAACCTGGTTCCCTTTAGTCATTCCTTATTTACCATGTGATCAATTAGCAAATAGTTAATCTCATTATAATATCCTTTCACTAGTCCAATTTAGATTTCCTTTTTCCCTTTATTACCTTTTCACAAACTAAGAATATACATGGTTGAGACTTGAGATAACATACTAGTTCATTATTAAGCTTAAGTATTCTAGTCAGTCTTATCTTTGGTCACTTAGCTTCCTTTATCCTAAGGCTAAATATCATTCATGTGTATCACTCTGTCTCATGATTGGTCATTCCAATTTTGTATGGATGAGGAATCTTAAAAATCCTTAAAAACATTCAAAATTCAAATCATTTAACAAAAGGCAATGATACAAAAGGCAAAAACATTTCAAAATTATTAAAAGTCTAATCACACTAAAATTCATGATTCAAAACACATCTCCTTCTAGTTGAAGCTCAAACTCCATAGTTGAGCTCACAGTATAACTGAGGTCCATTATGGTGTGGTAGGCTAGTAGATTAGAAAAGGATAATAAAAAAATCTTTTAGTGCTACCTAATTTCTCACATAAGTACCCAATATTTGTAGTAGATTAATGGCTATATAAGGGGTCTTAAGGAATGAGGAACACATCATGGGAAGGCACATACATTATAATTTTATTTTACCAATCTTCCTTCATGATTTAATCTTATTAAAAGGCTTATTTGTGTACATAGAATTATATATATAGTAAATAGGTTTCCTTTGTACATTGATGGTCACTAGTCATTTAGTGTCTTCTTATGTCCTTAGTATGCCTCATATATCCTAATTTCTTCTTATAAGATGCTTAAGTTATGTTTTTTACATTTAATTTTTCACTCCTTATAATCCTAATCTTTCCCCTTAAGAAATATTGTTTTGCTCATTGATCACTCTCTTAGGGATTCCATTTGTGAGTTGCATTGTAAGACCATGGATAGGACCTAGTCTTCATCATAAATTACCACAATTTCACATTCCTATTACCAACATTCTTTTTTACTAGGATTTTAGATTAAAATCCACTTCATTGGTGTTCCATTTATGAGTTTCATTATAAGATAATGGATATGACCTGGCCTTCCTCACAAATTACCACAATTTCACATTCCTATTACCAACATCCCTTTATTACTAGATTTTCACATTAATTCCACCTCATTGGTTTTTTTTTTGTTAGTTGCATTGTAAGACCATGGATAGGACTTAACCTTCCTCACAAAATTTTCCAATAATCTGAGTCACAATCAAAATTTCATGTGTCAAATATGAGATAATATGTGATTGATTATGAAGTTACACATCATTGACATGCTTCCCAACTTGATTTAATATGTTTTATGCTTAAGTCATTGCTCTTTAAGTTTTATCTTCTTATTTTCTAATTACATGTAAGAATCCAACCATTTCCTGATTTTTTCATACTTCTCAGCTTGAATTAATGTGATAAATTTAAAACCATTTTTTTCTAATTTTTTTTTTCTCTTATATTTCTCCATGTGATTTAGTATGATTGAATGAATTAATTGATTTGTTTTTATACCATTTTTTTCCTTCTACATGACTTCCATTTTATTACATTATTTCCATACTTCCCAATGTGATTTAGTGTAATTTTACTTATTTTAATTTAGTGCTAATCTTTTGTTTGGTTTAAAAACAAAACTTTTTACCATCTTGTTTACCACCCTTTGGTTCTTTATACTGAGTCATTTTTCTTGTCATTACAGATTTCCAAACTTGAAATATTGTGTATTACATTTTTGATTGATTATATTTTACTATGTATTTTTCCCTATTTCTTTTTAACCATGCATGTGTCCTACATAATGCTAGAAAATAATCACGACTCATATATTTCACATAGTATATACAATAATAGCTACATACATGTTCTAGAAATAAATATAACCAAGCATTAAAAATCACAACCATAATAGAAAAACATGCAATCAACATCCAAATGCCAAAAAATCCATCTATATATATCATGAGTTTTAATACACAATACAACCATATACAAAGCTCCAACTCTATGATTGGCCCCCATAATTCCTATCATATCCTAGACACACTACCCATAGATGCCTTGATATAACTCTTCTAAATATAATGCTTTAAATAGGTTGTCCAAGATCTTAGTCCTAATACCTACCCCTGTAGATGAGCCACTTAAGCCTATACTTGTGCTAATTGGGTTAGGGTTACTAAATGTGCCTCTCTCTTGGGCCTGTACCTATCCCATCTATGTCATGGTAGCTAGATGTGTATCTCTCTCCTCAGCTAGAGCCTACCATACCCTTTACTCTCCACCTACCTCTCTTGATGGCTAAATCTCATCTCTATATGCTTGAAACTAACTCATAACCTATCTTACTAATCTAAACTAGCTCACTTAAGTTGGGGTAGATGGTACCAGAGGATCCTCTTATATGATTAGGTTGTATGGTGTCAATGTCTCATCTAGGATATCATGGAGTGATCCCCTCACTAGGGACCCCTATTTTGTCTCCTCATCCTTTGTAACACCTACAAAAATCAAACCAAATAGATAATAGATCACTGATATATCTCAAAATTTATAACTTAAACAAAAATATAATGATCTTTTATTATACTCGGTCGTGTGTTTCCTACCACTATCTTGCCATCTATGTGACCATTGAACACAGTCTCCCCATTCATGAACCCTCAAAAAACATCATCTATAAATCATCACCCAAAAATATATCATAGTGTTACCACTCTTTCCCATCTTAGGCTATGCCTGAGTGGTATCTTTATCACCTAACTCTAATTTGGCCCACCTAATGGGTCATCTAGGATGATGATAGTCTCTAATCTCTCTTCATTCTATTACCTCTATCAATGCTAAATATTTGGTGGTTTTTGCTCCTCCTATTATGGATTTGGTAGTGGTACCTTTGGTGATTTTTCATTTACATTCATATCATCCATGGTCTCTCATGATGTGGTCTGATATCTAGCCTAACAATTAGTGACCCTAATCCCCCTCTCCCACATGGATCTCTCACATGTTGAGCTTAAAATGTGGGTACCACTATCGGTACTACTAGGTGAGGCTATCCCATCTATCTCGATACATGTGCCATCAAATGTAGCTCTATCCACTAGGTATAGTGCCTTATCACCTATATCCATGCCAAAGATGGTACCACTATCTCCCAAATAGTCCATATCATAGTATTTTTCCCATAAGGTTGCCATACAATATCTACTCATCTCACCATCTATAGTGTTGGTATGTGGGGCACAGCTTATGTTACCTAGTCGTATTTCCATTTTTAAATCTAAGGTAACATATCATCAACCACATGGTGTAACTCAATTGGCCAATACATGAAGAACCCCTCATATATCCATACCATAAATAATATAATTGGTCCCATAGAGTTTTATCCTCTAGATAACACTGCATACATGTCATACAAAAGTTGCACCCAAATGATAGATCCTAAGTCATATAACACCCTGTGCTCTAATATCATCTGACTCAAGGCTATCACAAATAGTAGTACCTTATCATTTGTCTTGTAGCACAACACCTATGATGTCACAAGTCCTATCATAGCCTTCTGGATATCCAAAATCTATGAAGCATATGCATCAAACATACTCACCTTCAGTCTAAGGTATATCTTTTCTGAGTTCATTGCCCATACGACTAGCGCTCTCCTCTCCTCCTCACTATCTATCACTCTTATGACAATAAGTGTACCTACTATGGGTAGTCCTAGGATGGCATGCAAATACTCTAAATTGATACCCACCTCTATCGTATTCCCTTCCAACTCCTACCTGAATGTGTTAGTCAACTATTCCCAGGCTCCCAAGAACATGACTAACAAGTCTAAACTCAAAGGAATCCTACACATGTGTACTATGCCTCATAGGCCTAATGAGATCAATATAACTCTATCCTCAATAGAAAATCACTCTAATAATTGTGGAAGCCATGATGCATCTATCAAGTACAAAAATCTCAACTATCCCTACAACCATAAAACAAAAATAGATGTATTAGATATTCCATGTTATTTATAAATAAAAAACATTCTTTTCACATTTCGACAAAAAATAAGCCTAAATTGCTTTAATTTGTTCATTCTTATCAATTAGACCTATTATTTAGCCAACTCATCCCTTGTATCCCTCACGTGATCATTTTGGGCCCTTCTAGTACTCTTTCAACCTATTGTACATGTTTATGTACTATTTTGGTCCCTTGGTCAAAGACTAGTTTGACCAAAATTTTGTTATTTTGACCTAGTTGACTTACCAAAATAAGTTAACCCCTCTTTTTTCCCCCTCTTAGTACTAAGTTATCATAGTTGATTTTTCTACTAGGTTGGCAGTAATGTACTAAGTTGGTAGCCTACAAAAAACACTAGGTCAACACATACCTACTTGGTTGGTAGTGTGTATTTTACTAATTTTCAGCCTACTAGGTGGACTGGGTCGACCTATTTGTTTTTACCTACCAAACCCTTATATTTTGTGAAATAAATGCCTTCTGATAGTTATTTCCCCAAACCCTTCCAACCCATTTCCCTAAATGATTTTTCCTACCCTTATCATCTATTTTGGGTTCATTTCAATGTCTAAAAATGCTCTAAATTACAAATTTCTAAAAAACACTTAAATTCAATAACATATTTAAAAACTAGCTTGAGATTCTCAATTGATTACCTTTGTTGCACCCATTGTTGTCACTAGGGGTCCCTCTCATCTATCATATCATCTCCTTTCCATATTAGCTTTCTTGGTCTCTTCAAGCTCTTTTTCTCTCCTTCACAAGTCAAAAATACCAAATGATTTCCCTTTGACCTTATTTAAACTTAATTTTCACAAATCTTAAATATTTCAAATATTTTTCATTAAATTCCTTATTTTGTCTATATATTTATTTCTACTAATTCATTTTTCAAACCATAAAATGTTCTGAAATCATGATGACATAGAGAATATTTTCCACTACTATATGCCTATCTTCCAAAAAAATTGATTTTATGCTATTTTTTTGACTAACATCTATAGGTTTGCCTAGTGTTCTTCATATTAGATGCCTTCACTTCTCTTACAATATTATTATTTATCTACAACACTAAGGTAAGTAAAGTTATGTGTTTTTCAATTTTGTCCTTTCATTTATCTTATTTTCTCCTTATTGTATTTCATATACACAATATTTTCAAAATTTTATTGATTACTGACACTTTGTATCTTACAAGAACCTGTTGAGTCTCAATCTCTATGAGTGCATACCTTAATTGGTGTACTAGGAAAAGGGGTGGGAAGACCATCAGTGCTTAGTAAGATTATTTTCCCTTTTACACTTTCCATTTACACACTTGTCTCTTAAAACCATTTACCCTAAGCTTATTCTTCTCAGCCCTACCTATTCCATTTTTTTCCTTTTTCAATTACTCCTTTTCTTGCCTTAACACCCTTTTGGATAGTTGGTTATAATAGGTTGAATAGGTCAACCCATAATAGTTTAGGGGCATTTTTAACTTTCTTGGTTTGTTATCCTTTTAGCTGACCTAGCTCAAACCTAGTGATTTATCCCTGAAAACACATTGGTCGACTAGGTCGACCCTATACAACCAATGTTCCTAAGAGGATCTAGGGCAAGATCCACCTCTATATACAATTTTATTTCCCACCATTTAATAAGATAATAATTATTAGAAAATAAGTGTGAGTGAACATATACTTATTGAAAATTATACTTGAGGAATAAAGCTTAGGGTTACATACTTTCTTTGGAGATACAAATATTGCCTTGTGGAGAAGTCTTTTGGATGCTTAGATAGGTTGTGTATCCTAAATCTGATTCATCTTGCTTATCATTACATACCACAATAATATATTGTGAATCACCTTGGCCAAGGGAGAGATTGAGGCTCAATGGGTTCATATTCAAAGGTAAGTATTCCTAACTTTATTTCTCCTTTGTAAGAGTAGATAGATAATGCATTTGTATTCTTATCCCATGTATTAGGATTAAGTATACATTGACATGATTATATGTCTTCTAATACATGTTTAGTTTAGTTATTTTATTATTTCTAACCCCCACTTTGTGCCAAAAGATTTGGTGTGGACTAAATTACATTTAATTGCTTGTTATATTAATAGAGTGAATGATTTAAACTTTAGGACTCCATTAGGGTTATTGTGTGATTGTGTTAGACTATAAAATTCAAAACCCTTCTTAGCATGATATGTTGTGACAAGTGATACACTAATCAAGTCTAGTAGATCTTGATATTGTTCATGTTATCACTTAAAAAGTGTATCCCAATTAGAAGTATAGGTATGCTCTATCCTCTCTGAGCTAGGTTTTATTTATAGGCATGATGCATTTATAATTGCATATATTTTAGTGAAGTCAATGTGAATCTTATCCCACCATTGGTTGGATTGTCTTCATGTTTCCATTTTTGTTTCCTTTCTTATTAGCATTAGTTTAAATTTGGATTAACCTTAATATTACATTTTGGTGAACCTAATGTGAAACTAACCCTTGCAAGATTTCTTTCACTTTATTTCATTATTTTAGTCATCATTTTTATCATACATTTTGACATACTTGATCAATTATTTTGACCTAGATATTTTCTCTATGCATAGGTGTTGGGGCCAACATACCACTAATTCTTAAAATTGGGGGCCCTTGAGATGTCTTAAATCTTTTTTTTTCAATTTGTCTGTCCTCCTAGGTTCTAGCAAAATTTGAAGATCATTCATTGTGATAAGGTGACATTTATGTATTTAAACCTTGGTATGCTTAATGCTTCTAACATTCCACCTTGTTTTGTAAGAAATATAGGTTTCATGGAAAATACTAGTTTTTACTAGGTAAAATATCCACTAAAGTTATACCAGTAGTTGGTTTGCTAAGTCTCAACCTTGATCCTTTTTTTTCAAAAAACCCTAAGTTTAAAACCTTAGGTTTGAAACCCTCAAGTTTGAATTCAAATTTTGGTAGGATTATTTTGGTGAGGATGTTTAAAATAATATTTTAGACATAAGATTAATTTTATATTATGGATTAGTCACATTTATTAATGCTACTATGATCTAAACAATAATTTAGGTGATAATTCAGGTGACGGTTCTACCCTAATTGATGATGGCACTTCTGGGAGCCATAACATTTGCACTATAGCTTTTATTGACTCCCCATTTGAACCATTAGAAAGATAATAATGAGGATAACATGGTGAGATGGCATGAGATTTTATCAATGGTTTTTGACCCACTAAAACCCAATATAAGTGCCCCAAATTTCAATTTTAGTAGTGCAGTCTAAAAATAGTAAGTTTCTAAAAATAGTAATTCCTCAAATTTTGTATTATTTTAAATCATGGAAGTTGAACCACTTAATCTTCCTTGATATTGGTGACCTTCCACAACATCCTACCTTTAAAATTTGTATAAATTAAGATGTAACCTGAAATGGAAATTAGACATCTCTTCCTAAAGATACGAATATGGTTGTATTATAATCTTGAGTAATAAAACATCTCTTCTAAGAGAAATCATTATTACTATATTATTTTCATGTTCTTAAAATATATATCAATCATAAATTATAATTTTTTGATCATACTAAACCTTAATATACAATTAATACTAAGTCCTTGTATATTATTTTAAAATATCTTCACTTGTCCTAACAACCCTGTGAGGTACCTTGACAAATCCCCCTTTTAATTTCCTAAGCTAAGCCCCTTTTTAATTAAAATTTAGCCTAAGTCTTTATCCTAAGACCCCCTTCATATTTATTAATACAAATGGGGCCTTATAATAAAATATTAGCATAATTTTTATTAACCAAGGGTCCTAGCTTAAACTTATTACATCTTATAGGATCTGATAGCCCATGCTTGATCATGCAATTTGATCCAATGATGCATGACAAAGGAATATCTGATAATCTATGCTTCATCATGGGTTTTGATCTGATAGTGTGATCTAGGATTTGAAATTTCAAATCCCCATGAAGATTCCAAGTGGTAACCACTTGTACCAAACTACATCAACAAGAGTCCCACCTAATTAACTTAGCCAACTATGTGTAACACCTCGAATCCTGATCCAATGGCCATCTCTCTTCTAAACCAATGGAACACATTAATTACATGATCTTAGGAAACCCTACAAGAATGACACATGTCATTATTTCATTTGACCATAAATACTTTATAGACTTAAATTTGATAGTTGTGTTCACATCATTTGACACCTATGAAGACGTCTATGATGGTAGTGAGACCATTAAATTTAAGTTAATCCAAATTTTTTGCCTAGGTAAAGGGGGTGTGTTTTGGGTGTTTTAATAGGCCTTTAATTTATATTTCAATTAAACTTAGAGTAATTTTTTTAACCTAAGTCTTTGGCTAGACCCTCAGACTAACTTAAACATTATATATCTTGTAGGATACAATGGCCCTCATGTGATCATACCAATTTTATCAAACAGTGTAAAATGTTTGAATAGAACATGGGAGGCTTAAAATATTAACATGTGTATAAATTAGGGATTAGAGACCAACAACATGACAACATGTCAGATGGCATAATTTTGGGACATAAGACTTATAACGACCAATGAGATAAAAAGATAGGGATTATAATTGATGATTCATACTAAAGCCATGAATCTTGATCTAATGGTGAAAAAAAATTGAAAGGCCAATGGATATTTTTCCCTTGAAAAAATATGATTTTTTTTTAAAAATAAGCTGAATGGAGGCCACATAGGATCCACATAGGCAAAATATGGTAAAGCTTAGATTTTATCCACCTATAAATGTAAAGGTATAAAATTAAGTCTCAATCAGATATTGAAACATTAGAAAGCCTAAAACCTAGTCACCTCTACCATTAAATCTCCCAAATAAAACTAAAACTTACATAAAAAGGGAAATTATGAGTGATCAAATTACAATTGAAGCTTGTTAACAAATTTTGAGTGCAAAAAAGAGTAATCTAAAGGTTTCCATAAAGTTGATGATAAGCATTTTTAAATGTTTAAGAAAAAATGGTAGTGGGAGGAAAATAATGGTGGGAATAGGTTAAACTCTACCTATCTATGGACCATTTTGGTAGAGTTTTTGAGGATACAAAACTGGACACTAAGGCATTGAATAATAGATGTAAGAACTAGTCTAAGCTTTTCTTCACCATCGATGAGATGCAATCCCTTACCCAAAGCAAGAGAAGAACTAAAGAAATCAATGTTAGATACATGGACCTAGTAGTTGTGAAATTTTCTAGCCTCTACCATGTAGCTACCCAACAAGAGGTACTTTATTGCATTGATGTGCTTGCTCCTCTATTTATAGATTGTAGAGTAGATGAAGACTAGATTGTTAGGGATGGCACATCCAAGAGATTAGTTTATGTTTCCCCTATAGCATTAGAGGGTTAATATAATCTCCCTTGGTCCTATGTGTATTTCCCCACAATTAAGGATTGGACTACCAAAAATGACCTAGATATCATCCTTAGGCCTTAGCTTAAATAGGGAAAATATGTTTTCAAATATCTCCAAGGTAGAATTCTAATTTCCTAATTTAGGGAAGGGATTAGGGTTGTCATGACCTTTATAAATAGAATGTCTAGGGATACCAAAACTACTTATGTTAACCCCACCTAGGTTTCATATTAATATTTCCTAATAGAGCAACAACTCACCCCTCCCATTGGGGAAATGATAAGCATCCACCTTGGTAGGCAATTCCCAACCATCAAGATAAATACCATCAAACAATGTTTCATCTTGTCTTACCTTCTCGATGCCTTTCTAGCCTTGAAAAATTTCCCCCATATCAAGAGTTGGTCTCCCAACAATAAAATCTCAGTTATTCACCACTACTCTAAACTCTATATCTTCAAGTATAGAAACCACATGCAATTCATATGCGATGGCATCTATCCCTCCTTGGTTGAGGCTATCACTAGCTTTACCATGCCTAGGATGTACCCCATGATCAAGAGATATATGGATATGATGGGGGATGTATGGTACTATCTAGACTATATAGTAATAAGTATTGAAGGATCCATGTCCTCACCTTTCAGATTACCTATTTATCTGTCACCTAAGCTTTCCAAACAAAAAATTACCTTCCAACTCTTCAATGGAATTTATAGAGTGTGAAAATAAAAGAAGAAGGGCCTCCACCATCCCTTCACTCTTATAATTATAAGGACAACACTATAAGATTGGAAGAAAATAGACATTATGTATAGGCAAAGAGGAGCCTTTATCTTCCAAATGGATGAGCTTAGAATGTGGGACACTAGAGGAATAGTGAATAATCATTTTTAAGACAAGAAGATGTTTAAACAAGTATATAAGAATTAACCTAGGGTTTTTAACCACATTTACACTAGGGCAAGTAGATTTGAGGAGGAGTTGGTAAGATTGAAAGAGTTCAATGCCAAACTAGAGCATAGGTTGATACATGAGCAAAAGACAATAGAGGAAATTTGGAAAATGAACCCTCTTCAATATCATTTTTTTCCTTATACATCAAGACCACCTCAAATATATTCCCAAGCAGAGGTGTCACCATCACAAGCACCACCTTAAAAAAAATTTCCACCTCCTTAGGACCTTGGTAAGCAACAATTGGAAGAAAGACCAAGAGAGGGATAATCATCTTCAGGTCCTTCAAAACAACCACCACCTCCCATGGAGTTGGTAGACATGGTGGCTCTTGAGCCATATGAGATGGTGGAGGAGGTTTTCAAGGATCTTAAAGACATTTATAGTTTAGACAAGGAAGAAAAAGATGAAGAACTTACTACCCAAGTAGGACAACTTGAAAATACTCTTAGATAACTGGAGGAGGTTGCGAAGGATAAAGGGAAAGAACAAGAGCTAGCCTTAGCTAAAGGAAGAGGAATTTTGAGTTGGCCCTTGTCTCTACCATTTTCAAAAGGCCAAATCTTCCCTTTGTGCATCTAGCCTAAGAAATAAAGTTGTTTAGTGATGATTTCCCCATTCATGGGCTAGCTATTCCTAATTGGTTCATTTATGAGAAATTACAAAATATTCCTACCATGGCCAATTCATGGTCATTAACTCAAAGCATAAACATTGATGAGGACCTTCAACCTTAGATTGTGAAGATGATGGAGCAATAATAAAGGAGAATAGTTGAGGAAAAAGGAGCTAATAGAAAGAGAATGCATGCTCCAAGATAGTTCAGTAGCACAAAAGTTGAATTCCTAGAATTCACCATCTAACTGAGCCCACCACTATAGTATACTTTAATCTAGACACCATAGGCTTAGAGAAGATCGCCATAAGGAAAGTTGTGGTGGGTATAGAAGAGTTCACCTTTAAAAAGGTGGAACCTTCCATGTACCTAACTCCAGTAGTAGGACAAGCATTGGGGGAGCATCCCATCGATCAAGAGGAAGTGGAGAGTCTAGTTCGAGCCCAGTCAACATAGGAAATGGCTAGAATAAGGGAATTAAAACAACATATTACCAACTTAAAGAAGGAAAAATAGGACTTGGAATCCCAAGACATCCTCTCTATGCCCAAGGATATGATCAGGTTATTGAATGAGTCCTTCTTTGACATATTTGAAGCCATGAAGGCTATGAAGCTCAGAGATGATGCCTTAATGTAACAAGCTCAAGAATTTAAGGCTTTGGTCAGCTAGTGGCAAGATTCAAAGGACCAAATTATTGAGATCATCAATATACAAGTAAAGAGGCATATCCCAAACTTTAAGGATATTAGTCTGGGACACTTAAGTGCAATCATAGGCATTGTTGTTGACAAGGTGTAGGATTTAATCACATGTCAGAACAATGTTAGTGAACTCATAAGGGAAGTTGAAGCTTTGATTAGCAAGATTAAGAAACTCCTAGGAATAATGTTGATAGAGCCTTCATAACCCACTACTATGGGTTTGATTGATGTTGAAGAGTTCAAATAGAGGGCCAATACTACTATTTAGGAAATAAAAGGAAAGAGTCAAAGCCAATCTAGTAGTGAAAACCACAAATTCTTGGCTACCATACTCAATTCAAGGGAGTGAATTGCAGAAGCTAGGATTATCAATGAGGCCATGTAAATAAATGACAAGTAATTTGACAAACTGGTAAATCAAGAAGAGGGATGTTTGATGAAGCTTGCAATAGATATTGAGATAATCAATGAAGAACATGTGATCTATGAATTTGACTCAAGTGAGGATGGTTAGTATGGTATTAATTCTAAAATGAAAACAAAATGAAATAAACACACTAATAACATAACATCTCTAGGCCTAGACACTAGGGAAATCTTGGTTAACAAACTTAAATGACAAACACAAGAATTGCTTCACCTTATTTAGATGATCCAAATTCCTTTGTAGTGGTGGCTTTCTTGGCTTGTGCTTCAAGATGTATTCTTAAATGGAGTGTGGATACCTTCATCTTCTCTTGGCACCTTCAATTTATAGCTTGGCTTGGCTTGGCTTGGAATCAATTTGGCATGGTAACACTAGTTGCATGAAGCTTTTGGAACCAATTTGGGATTATAACTTTGCATCAAGAAAGCTTAGAAATGATGTTGTGAGGCCTCCTATTTATAGATTTTTAGATTTGATCAAAATCAACCTTAACCATCCATCTCAAGATTGAGATATGTGGTTGAGGATTAATTCAATTTTTGGAATTAAGTTTATAATTATCCTCATCATGGCATTGGAAGAAGGGGTAATTAAGAGGCATGGAGGGCATCATGGAAGGCATTGATGAGATATGGAGGGCATGAATCCTGATATTTATGGTATTTATGGCTTAGGGATGTCTTCCTAAGAAATGAGGTTAGTTAATGATGCAAATATTCAATATTCATTTCCAAAACAAATTATTCAACAATTTTTCATGGAATTCTTGATTAGGCCTTGATTTGGGTTAATTAGCTCTTAAACATGATTAATCACTTTATGCACAAATTAATCAAATTGATCAAAATGCCTTGTTATTGGTCCAAAATTTTACTAAATTATAATTAGAAGTCATTATCAGATGTGTTTGATGTGTATTCCCATTTATGATGTTGCCAACAACAAATAACAAAGGCACGAGTCTTGTGCAAAATATTTGATAGGAGAGAGCAGTTTAGAGCACATGGGTGCAAAATTGGCATTTTGACTCGAAATGAACTGATCAAACTTAGCTTTCCCATAAATTACATTTCCCCATTTAGTGATACCTTGGCCAAAATCAGCACTTGAATATGTCAGTTTCACATTATTTAGCATGTTTTCATGTTTTTAGGCCAAATTGTGCATTTTGGGTAGAAATTGGTCAAAATCCTAGTTGGAGGTTATCAGTGGCCATTTTTAGGTGTTTACACAACATACTAAGGCTAAGAACATCCTATAGAAAAGACTTCCAAGAGTCCCACCACCAACCCAATAAAAGATTCTATACATTGTAATTCTACATACATTTTAAAAAAATGGAATATTCTATTTTATAAATATATGTTATTTTATTAGCATATATAGTTTTAGGTCAGTCTAGTATATAAGTTCATGTGTATAATATAATTTTCATACAAGGATAGTTGACCTTAATGTAAACTTATGTATCTTGAGAACTGACCAGTACACCACCTATGTTTTCTATAAATAGGTAGTATTACCATTGTGTAAGGATAGAGATTTTGAGCAAAAATTGTATACTCACACCAATTATTATAGTTAAGGAATTATACAAATATTTTCCATCTTATTATGTTGATAGTTTTTATCTTTTCTCTCAATTGTTTGTATGGATCTTGAATTTGAATGTTTTTTGTAATTCTTGAACTACATTTTTTCATTTACAGGGTTGTTAATCTGTGTTATGATAGGTGAGTTGAAAAGATTTTTTGCTTCACTTTAATTTGTTCTAAATCAAAGATGTGCATTAGCTATTTGTATGTATTAACAAAATTTTAAAATTACACTTGATTCTTACTTGTAAATTCAATTTATCATCAAAATTCATCCTGGTTTGTAATGAAAATTGAGCATTAGCTAATTTACATTATAACTTGGTTTAGATGTATGTTTAGGGAACTAAAACTTTATCATAATGTTTGAGGTAAAGAGTTTCAATCATACTTGTTTATTTTTTGACTTACCCTCTCCTCTTTTCTCATTTTTTATAAATATCTTCACTATACCTTAGATTTTAGTGTTAATATCCATTTAGTTTAGAATAACATCAACATTTGACTAAGGATTATCAAGAGTGGAAAGGGATGAACCAAGGTGGATCTGAACCACCAAATAATATAACTATTGTAGAGTAGTATACTTTTCTCTACTACTATTTCACCATATGAATCCTAATTTCCAAATACCTACAACTCATGCTCTAAATTCTTTGAATTCTTAAATGAGAAGTGTTCTTTAAACACTAAGAGTACTTATGGTACATTTAGAGGCATCAATAGGAGAAGCTCCACTAGTGATAAAAAGAGGACCTCTTGATACTAATTAGTTAAGAATTGGTGTCATCTTTACACCTTTGGGTAGATCTTTGCTCCCAAGTGTAAATATTAGTAGTCTTAGATCTGTTTGACGTATCTTTGTGCTTTATTGAGGCAAATATCATGGTCCTTTGGTAAATGATTATTAAATTATGGTAAATACAGCTTTGAATTTGAAGATCTATATCATTTGAAATTAGAACCACCTATTTTGATCAAAGATCAGGTGATCATTTGCATATTTTGGTTCAGTTCAAACTCAAACTCAAACTTATAAAGATTAATTATATTTGCATAATGAGAAGCTTGCTCAAGCTACCTTAGTATAAATTTGATGTCCTTTGTCATTCTCTACATAAATATTTATAGAATTATCCTAGTGTGCATGTTTATTCCTTGTTTCTTGTAAATATTAACTTGATACACCATATTTCAAATAGGGTTTCACACCTTCAAGTTGGAACTACCTAGAATTCACACTAGATCACACTCAGAAACAAGAGAGCCTTTATTTGAGCTACAAATTCATCAGAGAACTAGGTATGATAAAGGTAGATGAAGACTTTCCATGTCTTTACCCACTTCCCCTATTCAAGGTACCTTTGCATTCAGACCACATCTAGATATGGCTTGGTTATGGAGCCCCCCATTAATGTACAAGGGGTATTCCATGATTTACCACATAATCCTAAGAAGTATTTTCCCATATTTAGTCTAACTGATGTTGTAACTAATGAAGAACATTTAAAGTCTTTTAAAGTTTCTTTAAGATTATTAAATGACATACATGAGGATGTAGCATGTAGGTTGTTTCCCTTTACTTTCAAAGATACAGTGTATGAATGGTTCCTCAATTTTCTTGATGATTGCATTCCTTCCTAAAATGATTTAAAAACTCTTTTCATTGACTAGTTTGGTAAGATTATTAGTCTTTATGTCATTTATCATCATTTCACAACCATCAAGAGAGATGCAAGTGAGCCTATAAGGTCTTTCAATGCTAGATTCCAAAAAATGTATAGAATAACTATAGAACCCTACAAACTTAATGATGTTCTAGCCCTAGAGATAGACAAGGATGCATTAGATCCCATGACTTTTGTATTCTTAAAGAGATCTATCCTAGTTATAGCTTCATTAGACCAAGCCTATTCTAAGGCAGTAGGTATCAATGATCAAATTCAATGATAAGTTTAAATGGCATACTCCATTCCCAATGTTAACCCATAAATGCCTTCTCTAAACCTTTTTCTAAACAATAACCAAAACACCCCAACTCTTAATCAAATCCCAACCCTGAGTAAATTGCCTACTAGTTATGTTGCTCCTAATCAAAATCTAAAATTCTTGAGTCACCAAGTTACTAATGGATCTTCTACTAATGATCAAAATGCATTAACACCAAATTTTGGTAAAAAAAATAACAAGGTCCAAAATTTTGAGACCCTTAAGAGTGAGAATGAGTCTATATTAAAGATGGTTCAAAAACTTAGCACTTATTTTCTTCAATTGCAAAAATAAGTTGGTAATATAGGTGAGAGTTTGGGAAGGAAATTTACTTTCCAAAAGTTTAATAGACTAATAAATAGGTTTTATAATTATAGCTTATATAATAGAAACAAGAATAATGAACCCTTTTCTAGTAACAAAACCATGGACATCAATCTCACAGACATTGCCTTGCCTAACTACTGTAGAGTGCATGCCACTACCAAACATGGTGAGATTGATTGCATTGAATTTTTCAAAGCCTTTGAATCATTTTGAGAAGAAATATATACATTTTAAGTGGTCCCTAATAATGATAGTGCTAAAAATGCTTCTATATATAAATCATCAGACCAAGTCCACATAGTATAAACCTTCCAATTACCTTTTCAAGAAGATAATGAATCTATGAATATTCCTAAAGAGATTAAATCATTTCAAAAATTATTGAGGACATACCATATAATTAATATGGAGTAGAAGCAACCTTTTACCACTTCAACTCCTCTTAATAACTATGGGACCCCTCCTAACACTGTTTCAAGAAATGACCTTAAACCACCCAAAGGAAGTTCTTTCAAGCCTAGTGTTGATTCACCAAGCAAGACTGGCTATAAAATTTTTTAATACATGAAGAAAATTAAGCCAATATTAATTTTTATGAGTTAACTCAAATTACTAAAAAAAGAGACTTGTTGTTAGAGTCTTTGTTTAAGAAACCTAGGAAGCCACCTAGGTCTGATAGTGCAAATGTAACTATGCAAATAGCCAAGGTAGAATCTCCCCCATTCCTTCTCATATTCAAGATATTTGGTAATAACCTCCACAATTTTATTCTATATTCTATGGATTCAACCAATATTATGCCTACAAGAATATGTGAATAAATAGAACTGACTCTAACCAAGTCTAATAGGGTAGTTACCCAATTGGACAAATCAAGAGTCAAAATCATTAAGGAATTATTAAATATACACATGCAGTTGGCCATTGAACCTAGAGTGTAAAAATCCATTGAATCCAAGTAGTGGACATTCCCAATGCATATGGGTTACTTTAAGTAGAGATTAGACCAATGCCTTAAATGGGTATATGTCTAATGATTGTTTACACCTATGGCTACCTTGGAAATGTGTCCCAAATAAGATAAGGGTAGAAAGGGAGCTAAGGATGAAACATATGATAACTGAGTATAATGATATCAATTAAACTGTGAACTTTCTTGATTTTGACTTAGGATTATTCACCTTAGAGACTACAAAAGTGGTTGGTTCCCAAGACACTCCTGCTATACCTAGTTTGTGGAAACTCTATGTTGATGATACTAAATGCAAATCTTGATTTGGAGTTGGTATTATTTTAATAGACCCTATTGATAAATAATATCATGTATATTATAAAATACAATTCCCTTGCACCAATAACCTGGCTAAATATGAGGCTCTCATTTTAGGGTTGTAATTTACTATTAAAAATAAAGTTAAAGAGCTACTAGTTTATGTGGATTCTAAACTTGTAGTCAACTAAGTGAGGAGCAAGTACCAGTGCAAACTATCATACCTCAAGAGGTATAAATTTAGATTTTAGGACCTAATAGAGTCTTCTGAGGCATTCAACATCCTCTTTGTCCCTAGAGAAGAAATAAGGCTGTTGATGAACTGGCTTCTACTACAACCAACCTCATTCTTGACCAAGATTCTCCTAACTTTAATATTGAGTTAGTACCCTACTCCTCAATCCTAGATGATGTGAACCACTTCTAAGTATTCAATTATTACTAGTAGATCCTAAACTTCATGACTAAGTTAGGAGATTTTGAAGCTATATTATTGATGAATCTAATGAGGATACCCTTAAAAGGGAATTCAGTGGTAAGATCATCTAGTTGAGTGATAACAAGGTATCTAAAGGGATGGTTTCACTATAAAGGTTATTTGACCAAGATAAGCTCACCAAAAAACCTAGGGTCCTAAAGGTAAGTGGGAAATACAATAATGTAATAAATTTGGGACCCCAAAATCAACCCTAACAAGTTAATATAGGGAAGGCTTGCATAGAAATGGAAAATAGAAAGGCTAGAGAGTATCTCACTATGTACAAATACATAATAGCCTAGTTTTATGATGATTTGAAAATATTTGATCCTAGGGTTATCACCCATACTATACCCCTTAAGGAAATTTGTAAACCCTTCAGGTAGAAATAGAGGCCTATTAACCTTGTCCTAGAACCTATGATATTTAAAATAAGTTAAGAAGCTATTGGATGCAAGGATTGTGTTTCCCATTTGGCATTCCACTTGGGTTACCAATCTAGTTCTAGTTATAAAAAAATGGTGAAATTAGGTTATGCATTGACTTTAGGAACCTAAACAAAACATCAAAAAAGGATAATTACCCCTTGCCCTCTCTAGACTAAGTAATACAAGTTGTTTCAATATCTGCCATCATGTCTATCCTTAATGGATTTTCATGTTATAGCCAAGTGTTAGTTGACAGAGAGTAAAGAATGAAGGCATTATTTACTACTAAGTGGGGAACTTTTGAATTCAAGAGGATGCCCTTTGGACTAATCAATGCAAGAACCACTTTTCAAAGAGACATGGACTATGATTTCTAGGGTCTACTTGGAAAATGCATCATAATTACATGGATGACCTAAAAATATTCTCCAGAAATAGGGAAGATCATTTCACACACCTTCAATAAGTATTTGAGAGATGTAAAAGGTATGGTATTTCTCTCAACCCCAAGAAAATCATATTTTGTGTTATTGAAGTCAAGTTTGTGGGTCATGTCATCGCTAAGGATGGGGTCTCTATAGATCCTAAAAGAGTGGAAGCCATTTCTAAGATAGAGCTTCCAAACAGTCAAAAGGAACTAAAGTCATTCTTTAGCAAGATAAAATTTATGAGTGAATTCATCTCAGAGTTTGTTGAGATTGTTAAACCATTGAATGACATGCTTAAGAAGGATGCCAAGGTTACTTGGAATGAGGAGTCCAAGAAAAAATTTAATAGTATCAAAGAAGCAATCAGTTAAGCCCTAGTATTGATAAGTCCAATATTTTCAAAGGAATTTTACTTGTACTCATTTTTATTTATTACACTGTGGTAACATTCTTAACTCAAAAAGTTGATAGGAATGATCACCCAATAGCTTTCATGAGTACCAATTTCAATAATTTAGAACTAAACTATTCCTTGAATGGAAAACAAGTATATACACTAGTAAAAGAAATAAAGAAGTTCAAGCATTACATCCTCAAGAACAAATTACATGATATCTTATCAGACCCAACCATAAATCTCATGCTAAGTTAAAATGAATTGGGTGAGCATAAAGGCAAGTGGATGTCAGTTCTACACGAATATGATATATAGATGAAAACTTCTAAGTTGGTAAGGTGTCAAGGCCTTGTCCAAATGACTGCCAACACTAGTCCCAAACTACATATCATGAAATTTAAATAGTAGGGCTTCCAACCCAATGAGTGGTATGGTTTGTTAATCCACTTGCTGATTAATGGTGTTTGTTCTTTGGGGATTTCAATAGAACAAAAGGTAACACTAAGACTCAAAGTTTCTCACTATTTGATTAAAGATATAGTATTATATAGAAAAAACTTTAAAGGAGTCTATTTAAGGTGTGTGTCCAAGGAAGAATATTCTCAAATCATGATCAATTTCCATGAAAATCTAGGTAGTGGACATTTATCAAGAACAAAAATATCCTAAAAAATTCTTAGGGCTGGTTAATATTGGCCTACCATTTTTAAAGATGCTCACAAACATGTGAGGGAATGTCATTCTTGTCAAATCTTTAGTACCAAAAAATAAAAGGTAGTCATACCTTTGCAACTAGTGATGATTGACAAGTTCTTTGCATAATGGGGATTGGATTTCATTGGAGTAATTAACCCCAGTTCTTCTAAAGGCCACAAATATGTCCTAACTACTAAAGACTATTGCATAAGATGGACTAAAGATATAGCCACCAAACAATGTAATACAAAGAAAGTGACCAACTTCCTAGAAGAAAACATTTGTAATAGATTTAAAACCCTAGTCACTTTAGTGTGTGATAATGGCTTAGCCTTTATGTCCATATAGATTACTAAATGGGATTATGATAATGCCACTTCCATAAATTTTCCTTTAAACCATTACCCATAGGGAAATGGAGTTTCTAAATCCACTAACAAAAAATTGTTACGATAAAATAAAACCTAGATTTATCCTCAAATTGCATATAAGAGAAACTATGAAATGAATTAAACAAAATTATAGAAACTAAACATAAACATCATGGGATTGAAAAACCTAGCTGAAATAACATCTAATTTTAACCTCTGATCCTAGAAGATAATTAGGATCCACACCTAACAAAATTTGATCAAAGCAATTAAAAAATTAGCTGAAGATAAACCTAGGCCGTAGCACAAGCTCCTCAAGTATGATTTATGGGCATATACGATTAGAATTAATAAAGCACTAAAGGCATCACCATTCCTATTGGTGTATAGTTAGGAACCTATCTTTCCTATCACCCTCAAATTTCCCACATTTAGATTTATGCAAGAATACATGGAGGAAAGTCAAGAAGTTGCAAACTCTAGGTTTTTATATATCATCTAGATGGAAGATTGAAGGGAAGAAGCCTTTTCTAAATTCAACAAGCATCAAACCAAAATCAAGAGGTGGTTTGATAAAAGGTCAAAAGTGAAATTATTTAGGAAAGGAGACATAGTCCTCCTTTGGGACAAGGCATTTGAACCCAAAGGTAGGCATGGAAAATTCACACCTCTATGGATTGGCCCATATTAGATTATTGACACACTTGGCAATAATACTTTCAAGTTGAAAGACCTTCAAGGAGAAGAGTTCACATTTATGACTAATGAGAAATATCTCAAGAATTATTTTGATGTAGCTCTACTAGGGATATTCATGGAATAAAATATGTAAGATTATTTAAGTTACAATAGGTAGGCTAGTTAGTTTCCTTTTCTACTCTTCTTTCTTGTCCTTTTTGTATATATTTGTTTGCTTTTATTATTTTTGGTTATTTCCTATTTTGGTCTTAATTTTGTTCTATTTTTTCTTTTATTGATTTTTTCTTAGCTCGATTGATTTTTCTAGATAGTATGGTGCTCAAAATATCTTATCTCCTTAAAATTTCAAAGATTCACTAATTAGGGTATGAACCCCATGCATATGATGACCACAAAACTAAAGTATGAATTATGTGTTATAACACAAGGAAAATGGTAAAGGCCAATGAAGATATCCCTTGTTCTATGTATATTTAAACATTATTTATATTTGAATGTGGTTTTGAGAAGAATTGCACTTCTAAAATTTAGTTTAATCTATTAGGATAAAACCATGTTTACACTTAAAAAGACATCCTTGCCTAGGACAATGGTTACAACCATAGGTGATTTTATAAAATAAAAAAACTTGAATAAAATCCTCAAACCTAGCTATCTTGGTTTGAAACCTTACTAAAAGCATTAAGTATATTTCAAAAAATATAAAAATAAGGATTTAATGCAGAGTCTAAAGCTTTTTAAGCGTAAGTGATTTGGGTAGTCTCCATCAGGGCTATGGATGTCTGGTTGGTAGCAGAGTAATGCCCAAGCCTTCTTGAGCTTAAATAATAATCCCCCCCCATGACCACCTAAAATAAGCTACTAGATGGTGAAAATTATTAAAGACATGAAACTTGTTCCCTGAATTCCATGGTAAATAGTAAAGGGAATCAAAGCACACACATAACATAACTATATCCTAGTAGGTTTAAACTTAAGTTTATACGTACAAATCTTGTTTCAACCATGATCAGACCTCAAATAATGATATGGATCCAATATTATAAAGGACCTAACTATTGACCTAAACCAGAATCCTTGGGTTCTAACATTTGGATATGTTTCCCTTGTGAATCACCATTTGTTGGGGCCAACATAACCCTAATTCTTAAAATTAGGGGCCCTTGAGATGTTTTAAACCTTGTTTTTTTTTTTTTAATTTGGCTATGCTCCTAGGTTTTATTAGATATTGAAGATCATCCATTGTGATAAGGTGACATTTAAGTATTTAAACCCTAGTGTGCTTAATGCTTCTAACATTCCACCTTGTTTTGTAAGAAATCCAAGTTTTATGGAAAATATTTATTTTTACCAAGCAAAAGATCCACCAGAGTTTTCCCAATAGTTGGTTTAATAAGTCTCAACCTTGGTCCTTTTTTTTCAAAAAAACTTGAGTTTAAAACCCTAGGTTTGAGAACCCTATGTTTGAATTCAAATTTTGGCAAGAGTATTTTGGTGGGTATTTTTAAAATAACATTTTAGACCTAATCTTAATTTTATATTAGGGATTAGTCTCATTTATTAATGATACTAAATATTAATATAAAATTAATACTAAGTCCTTGTATATTCTTTTAAAATATCTTAGCTTGTCCTAACCATCCCATGAGGTACCTTGACAAAGCCCCCTTTTAATTTCCTAAGTCAGACCCTATTTTAATTAAAATTTAGATTAAGTCTTTATCTTAAGACACCCTTCATATTTATTAACATGAATGGGGCCCTATAATAAAATATTAGCCTAATTTTTATTAATTGAGGGTACTAAATTAAACTTATTTCATATTACAAGATCTGACAACCCATGCTTGATCATGCAATTTGATCCAATGATTCATGACAAAGTAAGATTTGATGATCTATACTTCATCATGGGGTCGAATTCAATGGTGTGAGCTAGAAGTTGAAATTTCAAATCCCCATGAGAATTCCAAGTGGTAACTACTTACACCAAAGTACGTCTGTAAGGGTCTTACCTAATTAACACAACCAATCACATGTAATGCCTTAGATCCTGATCCAATGGCCATTTCTCTTCCAATCCAATGAAGTTTATTGAGTCCATGATCTTAAGAAGCCCTACAATAATTCCACATGTCTTTCTTTCATTCAACCATAGAGGCTTTATAGACCTAAAGTTGATGTTCATGCTCACATCATTTAAAACCAATGAAGATGTCTATGATGATAGCAAGACCATCAAATTTAAGTTAATCCAACATTTTTTCCTAGTTAAAGGGGGTATGTTCTAGGTGTTTTAATAGGCCTTGCATTTATATTTTGAGTAAACTTAGAGTAATTTTTTAAACCTAAGTCTTTAGTTAGACCCTCAGACTAACTTAAACATTATGTTTCTTGTAGGATACAATGGCCCTCACATGATCATACCAATTTGATCCAATGATGCAAAATGTTTGAATAGAACTTGGGAGGCTTAAAATCTTAACATGTGTATAAATATTGGGGATTAGAGATCAATAATGTGACAACATGTTAGGTGGCATAATTTTGGGACTTAAGAATTATAACAACTAATGAAATAAAAAGACCAAGATTAAAATCGATGGTTTTCACTGAAGCCATAGATCTTGGTCCAATAGTGAAAAGCAAAAGAAGAAGTCAAAGGCTAATGACTAGTTATCCTTTAGACAAATATGAAAATAATTTGAATGGAGGACACATAGGATTGACATAGGCAAAATATGGTAGAACTTGGATTTTTTCCACCTAGAAATGCAAAGGTATAAAATCAAGTCTCAATCATATCTTGAGACACGAGTGAGCCTAAATCCCAGTCACCTCCACCATTTAAGCTCCCCAAAAACTTGAAACTTGCATAAAAGGGGAAAATATGGGTGGTCAAATTACAATTGAAGCTTCCTAATTAATTTTGAACATGAAAAAGGTAAATCTAGAGGTTTTCATCAAGTTGATGCTAAGAATTTTTGAAGGTTTAAGAAACAATGGTAGAGGGTAGAAAATAATGGTGGGAAGAGGTTGAACTCTACCTATCTATAGACCATTTGAGTAGAGTTTTCAAAGATATAGAACTGGACATCAAGGCATTAAACAATGGGTGAAAGAATTGGTCTGGGATTTTCTTCACCATCAATGAGATGCATCCCCTTACCTAAAGTGAGAGAAGAATTAAATCAATCAATGTTAGATACATGGATGTGGTAGCTATGTAATTGGCTGGCCTCCACCATGTAGCTACTAAACTTGAGGTACTTCATTGCTTTGATTTGATTTCTCTTCTTTTTATATATTATAGAGTAGATGAGGATTGGATTGTTAAGGATGGCACATCCAAGATATTAGCTTAATTTTCCCTTGTATCCTTTGAGGGTTATTATAACCTCCATTAGTCCCATGTGGATTTTCCCATAATTAAGGATTGGACCACCAAAAATGAACTAGATATTATCCTTAGACATTGGATTAATCAGGGAAATTATATTTTTAGAGATTTCTAAGGTAGAATTCTAATTGCCCAATTTATGGATTGGATTAGGGCTGTCATGACCTTGTTAAATATAATCCACAACTACTTATGTTAAACCCACCTAGGTTAAAATATTTATATTTCCTAATAGAGAAATAACTCACCCCTCCCATTGGGGAAATGATAAGCATCCACCTTGGTAGGCAATTCACAACCACCAAGATAAAGACCAACAAATAATTTTTCATGATGTCTTACCTACTTGATACTTTGATGGCCTCCACCAAGTTCCCCCATATCAAGAATTGGTCTCCCAATAGTAGAACCTTAGTTCTCACCATTACTCTAAATTCCTTATCTTTAAGTACAAAAACTACATGCAATTCATTTTTGATGGCATCTATCCCTCCTTAGTTGAGGTTATCACTAGCTTTCTCATGCCTAGGATGTACCCCCTGGTCAAGATATATGTGGAGATGATGGGGGATGTATGGTACTATTTGGAATACATAGTAATAAGGATATAGGGAACCATGTCCCTACCTTTTAGATTACGTGTCTATGTGCCAACCAAGCTTGTTGAGCAATAAATTAATTTCTAACTCCTTAAAGGAGTTGATGGATTGTGTAAAGAAAAGAATAAGGGCCTCCTCCATCCCTTCCCTCTTATAATTGGAAGGACCACACTACAATATTGGAATCAAATAGACATTATATCTAGGCAAAGAGGAGAATTTATCTTCCAAATGGATGAGCTTAAAATGTGAGACCCTAGAGGAACAATAAAGAATCATTTGCAAGACAATAAGATGTTCAACTAGGTATATGAGTATCAACCTAGGGTTTTTGACCACATTTACACTAGGATAAGTGGTTTTGAGGAGGTGTTGGCAAGATTGAAATAGTGCAATGTCAATCTATAACATAGGTTGATACATGAGTAGAAACCAATAAAGGAAATTTGGTAAATGCACCCTCTTCAATGTCATTCATTACCTTCTACCTCAAGACCACCTCAAGGATCTTCCCAAGTAGAGGTGTCACCATCATAAACACCCCCTTAGATAGTTTTTCCACCTCCTCAGGACCCTAATAAGTAGCAATTGGAAGAAAGACCAAGAGAGGGAATATCATCTTTAGGTCCTCCACAATAACCACCACCTCCCATGGAGTTGGTAGACATGGTGGCTCTTAAGCCATATGAGATGGTGGAGGTTTTCAAGGTTATTGAAGACATTTATGGTTTAGATAAGGAATAAACAAATGAAGAACCTACTAACCAAGGAGGACAACTTGTAAAGACTCCTAGATAATTGGAGAGGGTTAAGGAGGATAAAGGGAAAGAACATCAGCTGGCATTAGCCATAACTACTAGCCATAAGAAGAGGAAGACTAAGTTATCCCTTATCTCTACCAATTTTAAAAGGCCAAAGCTTCCCTTTGTGCATCTATCCAAATATATAAACTCTTTTAGTGATGAGTTCCCCATTCATGGTCCAGTCATTCTTGATTGGTACATATATAGGAAATTGTAAAAGATTACCACCATGGCCCATTCATGGGCATTGATTCAAAGCATAAACATTGATGAGGACCTCCAACCCTAGATTTTGAAGATTATGGATAAATAATAAAGGATAATAGTGAAGGCAAAAGGAGATAATAGAAAGAGAATGGATGCTCTAGGAGAGTCCATTAGCACAAAAGATGAAATCCCATAATTCACCCATCTAACTGAGCCCAAAACTATAGTCTAATTTAATCCAGACACCACAGGTTTAAAAAACATCACCATAAGGAAAGTTGTGGTGGGTAAAAAATATTTCACATTTTAAAAGGTTTAACCTTTCATAGGCCTAACTCTAGTTGGAGGAAAAGCATTAGGGGAGCGTCCCATCCATCAAGAGGATGTGGAGAGTCTAGTTGGAGCCTAGTCAACACTTACAATGGCTAAAATAAGGGCACTAAAACAATAAATTGCCAACTTAAAGAAATAAAAATAAGAATTAGAAGCCCAAGCCATCCTCTATATTCCCAAGGATATGATTAGGTTATTGAATGAGTCCTTATTTGACATATTTGAAGCCTTGAAGGCTATGAAGCTTAGAGATGATGCCTTAATGCAACAAGCTCAAGCAGTTAAGGCTTTGGTCATCTAGTGGCAAGCTTTAGAAGACTAAATTATTGAGCTCATCAATATAGAAGTAAAGAGACAAATCCTAAACTTTAGGGCTATTAGTCTAGGACACTTAAGTATAATCCTAGGCATTATTTTGACAAGGTATAGGATTTAAGCACATGTCACAATAATGTTAGTTAACTCATAAGGGAATATGAATCTTTAATCAATAATAATGAGAAAATCATAGGAATAATGTTGAAAAATTCTTCACAACCCACTGTTATGGGCTTGATTGATGATGAAGAGTTCAAATACAGGGCCAATGTTACCATCTAGGAAATAAAAGGAAAAAGTCAAAGCCAATCTGGTAGTGAAAACCACAAATTTATGGCCACCATACTCAATTAAAGGGAGTATATTGTAGAAGCTAGGAGTATCAAAGATTCCATGCAAATAAATGACAAAAAAATTGACAAATTAGTAGATCAAGAAGAGGGATGTTTGATGAAACCTGCAGTAGATATTGAGATAATCAATGAATAACATACTAAGGATAAAAACATCTTATAGCAAAGACAGCTAGGAGGCCCACCACCAACCCAATAAAAGATTCTGTACATTATAATTCCACCTACATTTTATAAAAATGGAATATTCTATTATATAAATATATGTTATTTTGTTAGCATAGATATTTTTAGGTCAGTCCAATGTATAAGGTCATGTGTATAATAGAATTGTCATAAAAGGATAGTTGTCCTTAATGTAAGCATATGTATATTGAGAACTAACTAGAACATCACCTATGCTTTCTATAAATAACTAGTATTGCCATTGTGTAAGGATAGATATTTTAAAGCAAAAATTGTATACTCACACCAATTAATACAACTAAGGAATTCTGCAAAGATTGTCCATCTTATTGTGTTGATAGTTGTTAGCTTTTATCTCAATTGTTTGTATAGATCTTATATTTGAATGGTTTCTTTAATTCCTAAACTACATTTTCTAATTTATAGGGTTGTTAATATGTGCTATGCTAGGTTAGTTGAAAATATCTTGAGTTTCTTCACTTTAATTTGTTCTACATCAAACATGTGCATTAGCTATTTAGATGTAGTAATGAAATATTAAAAGTACACTTGATTCTTACTTGTAAATTCAATTCATCTTCATAAATCAGCCTAGTTTGTAATGAAAATTGAGAATTAGCTATGTTAAATTTTAAATTGGATTAGATGTATGTTTAGAGAACTAAAACTTTATCATAATGTTTGAGGTAAAGACTTGAAATCACACTTGTTTCCTTTTTGCCTTACCCTTTCCTCTTTTCTCTTTTTTTACAAATATCTTCACTATGGCTTAGATTTTAGTGTTAATATCCATTTAGTTTAGAATAACATTAGCCTTTGACTAAGGATTAACAAGAGTGCTAAGGGATGGACCAAGGTGGCTCCCAACCACAAAATAATATAAATATTGTGAAACAGTCTAGTTTGCTCTACTACTATTTCACCATAGGCATCCTAATTACAAAATACTTGCAACTCATGATATGAATTCTAAAATGAGAAGTGTTCTTTAAAAACTAAGAGCACCTATGGTATATTTAGAGGCATTAATAGTATGTTTCTAGGTACAAGCAACTATATTGACTCAGTTAACCCAATATAGGTTTCCAACCTTTTAGACACCTAGTTTAGCCTACTAGGGCAACTTAGTTGACCCCTTATAGTTTCAACACTTTACAGTAGGTTCCTACATAGCTTGGTCAATTCTGTCAACCTAGTTTTTAGGTTTCTCCAATATAATTCAATTTTATTCATCATTAATCCTCCATTGCATCTCTGGTCCACTAAGGTTCCTTTCTACCTCTCTATTATTTCCTTTATATCTTTCCTTTTAGAGTTTATAGTCTTCATAATTACCCTACACATTCAACTAGATCAACCCTACCGATCCAGTTTTGTGTTTTGTGTGTTGTATAAATAGCTACATTGATACTACCAACCCAGTTCATTTTTAGACCTTGCTTTTGTAGTATAGGTTTGACCCTGTCAACCCTATTCTATATTTTTTCCATATATTGTCAACACTAGACCTTGTTTCAAAGTTAGAATTAACCTCATATATGTTAGTAATTAATTCACACTTTCTTTTCTTGTTACTTGCATGCTTAGAATAGTAAACATAGTCTAATTAGGTTATTTTTAAATAATCTCTTAGTTTCACTATTTCTATTTTATGCACACATGACCAAATCACACAAACATAAATAAGTAATTTAACATTTTATTTAACCTAGGCCAACCTACTTGGATTTCATCACTAAGGGGGAAGCTAACTTGATGATATGGTCAAGTATAAATCATGGTTAATGGTATATTCTATCTAATAACCTAACACCCTTATCGATGTGGTGTGTGAAGTGAGGGGGTAAGCCCCAATACCAAGCTTTTATCATTACCACTATAGTCCATTTCAACCCAAACTACCTAAAACCATCCTTAAAATTCTATCTAATACCTTATTTATAGCTGACTTCCAATCACATTAAAAATCATATATTAATAATATAATTAAAAATCAAGTTGGCCAATTAGTTATCTTTACTTTTCAAGTTATTTTCTCTCTTTTTTCAATTTTGTGCACAAAAGCTTGCATTATCCATCATTAATGAAATTTTTTGCTTTATGTGTTTTAATTGGATTGGCTAGTATAAATCCAATTGATTATTTTTTTCCTTTTCGTATTTAATAATTTTCATTAATTTCAAATTTATATTGTTTCATTTTATAATTTATTTTTGGGCTTATTAAATTCCCTATTTTTTGTATTGGATCGACCTAGTCAACCCAGTAGCTTTTCTACCTTCTATACACTATACTGGATTGACCTAGTTGACTCAGTATAGTTTTATAGTCCCTATTTCCATACTAGATTGACCCAATAAACAATTTACTATTTTATTCATCTCTTTTTCCTTTTCTTTCTCGTCTCTCTTCTCTTCCCTTCATCATGGACTTTCTATTAGATAATGACACTCAGTTGTAGTCAACATACATGATGAACTTTACCAATCCTAATAGGGTCTCCCATATACAAAGTAGGGATACTCTTTTGGATGATAGTAATGTTCATATTGTCACTCATACAATGAGATATGGGACACCTCTTCATACCTCTTCACACCATAATCTTATTTTATCATTAGAAGACCAACTTGGGTTAGAGTATACTCTTGAGATGTTTTTCTTTATTTCCAAATTTCCTTAATATATAGGAAAGGATCCTTCTACCATTTATAACCTCATGATTAGTGGTCAAAGTGAAGATCTTCATTCACCTACTCCTACATTATTAACATGATTTGGAGGTACCAATTTATTTGGTTCTCAACCTCTTCCTTTAATTTTGACTCTTTTTTATGTCATGACATCTTCTTCTCTAACCTATTCTATATTAATTCTTGGTATCTCAAATAACATAAAATGTTCTACATTTAGTGGGCCTCTCATAAGATATACCATCCTTAATCCTTTCACTAGTTCATTGTTTTCTACCCAAGGCAATCATGCTTCTAGTGCTTCTTCCCCTCATCTATTCAGTAGTCCATCCTTTACTTCACAAGAAAATTTTTCCACTAGTGCCTCAAATTCTCACAATTCTTCTCAAGCTTGTATTAACACTAATAGTGGTACCCAAGACACTAATACCAACACAAATACTAATTCTAATATTTATAATGTTAATTAAGCACAACAAATTTTATTACAAACTCTCAATCAAATGAATACCTTTCAATCTCATAACACAAATCAAATGATGAGAATGCAAAACCACCTTCTTAATATTCAATCTCATTCACAACCAATGGCTTGCGGCACATATAACCAAAAGTTTCCCCTTCCTCTTCTATATTATAAAGGAAATCTCATTTTGCAACCTATTTTAGTCAATAAAACCATCAAGCATCTACAAAATGAACCTCTCACTACTCAAATTGCCAATGTTGGTATAGGAGGTATAATAGCTACAATTTCTTATAATGGGTCAACCAATCCTACCCTTCACCTTAAAAAATTTGGAACTATTTACAAATATTAGGTCAAATTAAATACCTTTTATACTACCAATATCTTAGCTAAAACCCTCATAGGTGATGCCTTGGATTGGTACAATCAACTTAGAATTCATTCCATTTCTAGTTTGGAGGACTTAGTAAATGCTTTAGTGAAAGAATTCTAAAAAAAATGATATTATTATAAACATTTTGGCCCATTTTATTAATTTCAAACAACATGATAATGAAACCCCAAGACTTTTTTAATAGATGGAAAACTTTTTCAAAAAAATGTGAACATAACATGGTAGATGACAATCTTTTTCATCTATTTACAAATGCTCTCTTTCCTAAACTTCAATATCGAGTTTGCACTCTCTCTCTCCACATACCTTGGAGGAGGCTATTGAGAAAGCTAAAAGACAAGATTTCTTAATGAATAAATTAGAGCCACCCCAACCTTTTTCGGGTGCTCATTTATTACTTAAGAACAAAAACCAAAATATTACTAATGATGGTGTTACTGATTCTTATGACACCATTTGCAAAGTTCAATTCATAGTTCCTAACCCTTCTTTAGAAATAGCTCTTTATTCTCAAAAATATAATAATCCTCATTTCTCTTCACCTAATAACATCAATGTTCACAAACCTCTATCCTCATCTAAATTACTTAAATATTTACTTAGGCCTCCTCCACAATAACTTGACCCTACTCATCCTATGAAATCTCGGTATGATCCTAACAAGTTTTAGTGGTTTCACACTAGTTGGGGTCATTCTCATGAGACATTTAGACAAATATGTAATTTAGATATGAATTTTATTCTTGGACCTAACTTTGATCATGATTCCATTATACATAAGTTTCAACAAGCCTATGAGATTAATTTTAAGGAATATAAATGAAATGACAAAACTCAATCCTTGAATCAAGTAAATTCTCATTTAGCTATCTATAAATATCTTTTACCTAATTATAAACCTATTTAATAAAATCAAGATAAACCCACCCATTTCACCAGTCACATAGAAAGTCTTGTTGAACCAACTTCCAAAGAGAATGTGGCTATCATTACTAATATGCGAAGGGTGGTGGCTTTCATTGATTCCCAACCTATCTACACTCCTCCTTCCCATAATACATATCATGTTATCTAGGATTATTCTCCAACTCATTTAAATGAGTTGGGCAAAAAAGATATTATCACTTTTCATGATCCAATTTTTTATTCCCCCATAGATAACAAATCCCATACTATTTCTACCACTCTTCCATCGTCTTTCAATACTAATAATAATTAAGCTTCTACGAACACTTCTTCTTATACTTCTCAAAATCAACTTAAACCAACCACTTCTTCATCTCAACATGATTTAACACCTTGTTCTAAACCTCCTTTTTACCAACAAAAATTATAATTTACTTCTATTCTTCCTTCTAAGGACCTCCTTAACCATTTTGCACCTATACCTAACAACCTTATTAAGGGCTATGATGAGTGGGATCCCATTGTGGATCTCACTAATCTCCCATCTCAAATTCCATTCCTTGAGCTTATGAGGACTTATCCACATCAACCATCTCATGTAGCTCCTATTTGAGATGAATATCCCTTTCCCTCCCCTCATAGGATGGGAAGTAGCTTTATCTAGTTCTAGAGATATTATTTTATAATAATGTGAAGAAACATCTATCAACATTAATGAAACCATAGACACTTCTCTTTCTCTAAAATTTCCTATCGCATATATGATTATTGACGAGATTATGATTCATGTAAATGATCCTCCCTTATTTATTAGCATCCAAATCATTGATATCCAAGTTAAGTGTGCATTGATTGATGAAGTTTATAACACTTGTGTCACTTCTCTTGATTTCATTAAGACTCTTAGATATTACGAATACAATCTCAAGTCTACACACAACACATGTCAAGGATACAATAAAAGGTAAATTCCTCCTCTATGTTGCATGTGGCTTCTCATTACCATCCCACCTATCACCATCTATGTGAAGGTGATGATCTTTAACTTGCCCCTTTCTTATAACATCTTGATTGGTAGGCTATGGACTCACTACTTGAGAGTTATCACTTCTTCCACCTATCAATGTGTTAAATTCTCTCATAATGAAGCCATTTATAGGATTCTAGGTGATATTAACCCTTATAATTTTGAAAAATTCCAAGATTGTGGTGTTTTCAAGATCCCTACTCTTAAAAATTTTCCAAGTGTTTCATTTCATGAGTCTCAACGTCTCAACTTTCTTATTAATTTAACCTAAGGTTATAATGGGCATCTTGAGCTCATTCATAATGTTCCTCCTAATATTTTAGATTGTAATGTTCATGACCCTGATGAGTTTAAATTTAAGATAAAAACTTTTGATCTCTCACCTCAACTCATCTCATAGCTTCCTCCTTCCTTGATGCCACATTCTTGCAAGCTTCCTTGTGATGACACTCATGTAGTCTTGACCAAGACTAGGCATTCTATTCACCATGCTTCATTAGATGATAAGGTTATCCCTACCTATGTCATTGATCTTCACACCCTATATTACAATGATGGTTATTCCTTAGATAATCCATTTTTAAGTGGTCTTGTATAGGCCTATGATGCTGAGATATTCTATTATCATTCTTTTTTACTTG
Source organism: Torreya grandis (assembly GCA_037957365.1). NCBI lineage: Eukaryota > Viridiplantae > Streptophyta > Pinopsida > Cupressales > Taxaceae > Torreya > Torreya grandis. The sequence continues at coordinate 2,438,481 of JARHVA010002418.1, forward strand.
AGTATTTTCATTAATCTCATCATTTTCTTTCACTTTCAGTTCCTATTTTTTGCATTTTCCTCCCTTTATCATAGGGTAGAGATGGTATCGACACCTCTAATTTTTGAGGAGTCATGTAGGACTATGCTCATAGATCATGTTATGATTAGAACTTACCATTTTAATAGGTTCCTTGACCTTTATAATTGGTTTACCCCTAATGTTAGTACAACTCTCCTTATACCTTCTATAGATCTTGCCCCTCCCTTAGTATATTTGGCTATAGTTGAGCCTCTTTCCACTCCTGATATAGTTGATCCTACTCTCACTACTACTATTTTTGAGGCTACCCCTACTTTCGATTCCATCACTCCTTTCATGGAGCCTAGTTCCATTCCTTCCTCATCATCACCTTCCTTTGGTGATGGTTTTATTCCTTTGCCTAAGATGGATCCTCTACCCACCAAATTGGCTAATGAGTGCTCTCCAAAATCTTATAATCTTATTATACCTCTTTCTGTGAGTGTTTTTACTGAAAACACTCACAAGCATATTTATTGCTTCCATGGAATAGATAACCATTATTCCACCCATTATCACAAGTTGTGACAATATATTAACACCTTACATCCTTCTTCCCCATCATCAGATAAAGCCATACCTCTCGCAAAGGTACTTCCTAAATATTTTCCCAAGTATGGTGAGGTATATTGTCTATGAAATCTATGCAATACCCACACATTGATCATTGTCTCATCCTTCAACAACATCTCAAAGATCATCGTATAACCATTATCATACCTTCTTCTACTCCTCCCATAGGTCATTCTCATAATAAGGCTCCTCCTTCTTCTCCTATGGCTCCAGTCCCAATGGTTCCATCCCATCTAATGGTCCCTCCACCACCTTCTATGCCTCCACCTATGATTCCTTCACCTATGGACCTTACCTCACCTATGGATCTTTATCTACTCATGAATCTTTCACTTGTGGATCCTTTTCCACTAATGATTCCTTCTCCTCCTAACTAGCCTTTGCCTAATTTTCCTCCTTAGCATGATCCTTTGAGCATTCCTACTTTTTTAGTTGAGGAGATCAAAAAAGAAGTATTTTCATAATATTTTAGTTTCATAGAGACTTATTTGATGTATTAGATAATGTGTATGTATAGATTTACTAGTATTTATAAGTACATGAATGGTGATTTCACATTTATATTAGATTGGACATGTGCTGCAATCTCATTTTTATCTATTATATCATTTGACACTTTCAAATTTTTGTTTATCTTATATCATGATTTCTTACTTATTTTACTATATCTTACTTATCTTATCATTAATGATTTGCATATAATTATATTTTATTTATCACTACTTTCCCTTCCCTTTTCCATGGATTTTTTTATAAAAACTCTCTTGCTTGTATCTTTATGATTATTTTGATTTATTATCATTATTTTTCATAGAAAATTTGTAATGGTGATTTGCTTATACATACCCTATTCCCCTTGGTTATTATCTCCCTTTACCATGTGATTAGTTAACAAAAAATCTATCTCATTTCACCAGTCCACTTTGGATCTCCTTTTTCTCTTCTTCCTTTTATCTAAAAACTAAGCATATACATGATTGAGACTTGAGATCACATTAGTTTATTCTCAATCTTAAGTGTCTTATTCAGTCTTTATCTTTAGTTACTTAAATTCCTTTAGCTTTAGCCTATAGCTCATTCATGTGTATCACTATCTCTCTCATGATTGGTCATTTCAAGTCTGTATGGAGTAGGAATATTAAAAAGCCTTCAAAAGAACATTAAAATCCAAATCACTCAAACAAAAATCAATGATATCAAAAGTAAAAATATTCATAAAAGTCAAATCACACTAAAAGATGTGATTCAAATTACATTTCCTTTGTTTAGTCAAATCTCAAACTCCATAGTTGGCCTCACGATAGAGCCGAGGTGCTTTTGGGTGTGGTAGGATAGTAGATTAGAAGAGGGGGAAAAAAGTATTTTAGTGTTACCTACTTTCTCATGCAAGTACCCAATCTTCATAATAGATTGATGGCTCTGTAAAGGGTCTTAAAGAATGGGGAACATGGCATGGGAAGGTAGGTTTGTTTTACTTTTCTTATACCAATCTACCTTCATGAGTTAATCTTAGTAGCACACCTATTGGCTTATAAATCTTTGTGTATATATAAAATAGTTTTCCTTTGTATATATATGACCACTAGTCACTTAGTGTCTTCTCATGTCTTTAGTATTCTTGTTACTTCTAAGGTCTTCTCATAAGATGCCTAAGTCTTTTTTTTTCATTCCCTTTTTTATTCCCTATATCCCTTATATTTCATCTTTAGAAATATTTGTTGTCTATTGATCACTCCCCTTGGGATTTCAATTGTATCCCCACCTCTATTTTATCCCCATCCACCTCCCATCTAAATATTTTAGTCAATCATTCCCAATAATTGAGGAACATGAATAATAGATCAACACTAAGGGGGATCTGACACATCTCTACTATCCCACCTAGATGTATGGATCTTAGTCTATCCCTATCTCCATCTGACAACCTATCTAATAAGTTTGGTAACAATGTTATGTCCACAAGTCTCTAAAATCCCCATCATGTATCAGTTTATCTATGTCATGTATAGTCATAATACATTATTTTTACATTTTTAAAGTAAGAAAAAGCTTAAAATTACTTTATTTTATTCATTTTAGCTTACTTTTAGCCTTCTAAGTCTTTCTTGATCTTACTTGGTCATTTCAGGCCATTCTATCCCTCTTTTAGCATTTTGCATGATTTTTTGTATTATTCTAGCTCTTTAATCAAACTAGTTTAACCAAAAATTTTCTATCTTTTCACTTGGTTGACTTTAAATCTAAGTTAACCCCCTTATTTTCCCCTCCCTAGTGCTAAATTTCCATTTTAGACCTTGTAGACCACCTAAGAACTCCAAACTAGGCCTTCATCCTATAGAATGTATAAGGTCGACCCATACCTACTAGGTTGACATTATGGATTCTACTTATTTTAGAGTCTACTAGGTTGACCCAGTGCTTTTTTCCTACTGACCTCTTGTATTTTCTTAAAAAAGTGCAATTTTATTGATTTTTGCCTAAACCCTCTGAACCCATTTTTTGTCTTCCTATTTTCTCCCCATATAATCTAATTTTTACTCATTCTGACATCTAGAAATGCTTAAAATTCAAAATTACTAAAAATTATCTTAAATCAATACAAATTTCAAAAAATGGTTTCAGATTCTTAGTTGCATACTTATTGTACACCTATTGCTACCTCTAGAGCCTCTCCTTGTCTAGCATGTTGTATCCTCACAATCCTAGCTTATTTTCTCTCAAGATCTCTCTTTTCTCTCTTTCACAAGTTAAAATAATAAATGACTTGTCTTTTCCCCTATTTTATAACACTTTTCAAAATACAAATCTTTCAAATATTATCCTAAAGATTCTTTTTTTTGCTTATATCTTTACTTCTACCCATCTATTTTTCAAACCGTAAAATGTGTTAGATTCATGATGATGTAGAGATTATCTTCCAATACCATATGCTTATCTTCCATTTTTTTATTTTTGGCTATTTTTTGCACTAAATTTTATAGGTTCATCTAGTGTTCTCTACATTGAACACCTTCATATTTCTTATAGTCTACTTCTTTACCTAAGAAACTAAAGTAAATTAAAGGTATGTGTTTTTCAATTTAGTACTTTAATTTATCTTATTTTTTTCTTATTGAACTTTACTTAGAATTATCATTGTGTGTTATCATGTTTTATCTTGAAGCACCATCTTTTGTTGCACTTATGTGACATGTGATGAGATTCGAGTGGGGCATATGTATACACATAACATTTTCAAACTTGTATTGATCATTGATACTTTATATCGTATAGGAACCTATCAAGTCTCAATCTCTTTAAGTGAATGCCTTAATGGGTGCATCAAGAAAGGGGTGGGTATACCATCAATGCTTCAAAACATTATTGTCCCTTTTACCAATTACCATCTACACACTTATCTCTTAAAACCATTTACCCTAAGCTTATTCTTCTTAGTCATACCTATTCTAATATTTTCCTCTTTCCATTCTTCCTTTTATTTTTTTAACACCCTTTTGTATAATCATCTCTACTAGGTTGAATATGTTGACCCAATATATTTTAGGTGTATTTTCACTTTCTTGGCCTGTTACCCTTTTGGCTAACCTAACTCAAACTTAGTGATTTATCCCTAAAAACACACTAGGTCAATTGGGTCAACCCTATATAGTTAACATTCCTAGGAGGATTTAGGGAATGATCCACCTATATATACAAGTTAATTTCCCACCATTTCATAAGAGAATAATTATTAGTTAATAATTATGAGTGAACATCTACTTACTGACCATTGTACTTAAGGAATAAAGCTTAGGGTTACATAATTTATTTGGAGATATGGATCTTGCCTTATGGATAAGTCTTTTAGATTATTAGATAGGTTATGTATCCTAGAGATGACTTATCTTTGTTATCTTTACATACCACAACAATCTCTTACGAATCACCTTAGCCAAGGGAGAGATTGAGGCTCGATGGTTCATCTTCAAAGGTAAGTATTCCAAAATTTATTTCTCCTTTGTAAGAGTATATAGATAATGCATTTTTATTATTCTCCCATGTATTAGGATTGAATATACATTGACATGAGTATATTTCTTCCAAAACATGTTTCATTTAGTTGTTTTATTATTTATAACCCCCAATTTTTGCCATAAGCTTTAGTGTGCACTAGATTAGATTTACTTTCTTATTATTAGAATAGAGTGAATTTTTTAAACCTTAAGACTCCATTAGGATTTTTATGAAATTATGTTAGAATTTATGCTTTGGAGCCCTTCTTGTAATGATATGTTTTGATAATTGATCCCCTAATTAGGTCTAACATATCCCATATTGGTCATGTTCCTGCTTAACAAGTGTATCCCCAATCAGAAGTATGGGTATGCTTTATCTTATTTGAGCTAGGATTGATTTATATACATGTTAAATTTTTATTGGATACACATTTTAAATATCATTAACATTATGTGTTATCATGTTATATTCTTGAAGTATCATCTCATGTTGCACTCACATGACACATGATGAGCTTCTAATGGGTGATATGTATACACATACTATTTTAAAACTTTTATCAATTACTAACACTTTGTATCTTTCAATAACCCATTGATTCTTAATCTCTTTATGTTCACACCTTAAGGGGTACATTGAGAAAGTGGTAGGCAGACTATTGGTGCTTTGTAGGATTGTTATCCCTTTTTCCACTTGTTATCTACATACTTGTCTCTTAAGAACCTTATCCCTAAGCTTATTCTTCTATATTGTACCATCTCTAGTCATTTTCCACATTTATCCTCCTTTTCCTCACTTTAATCCCCTTTTGTGATCCATCTATACTAGGTCAACTAGATCGACCCAATACAATTTTGGGTGATTTTCACTTAAAAACTAGTTTGGCTCTTGGCCAACCTAGCTCATGACCTAGTGAATTATTATCTAATATTATTCTAGGTTGACTAGGTCAACCCTATTATTCAATATTTTTGGAAGGGTATAGGGTCAAATCTACCTCTGTGTGTGTGTGTGTGTGTGTGTGTGTGTGTGTGTGTGTGTGTGTGTGTGTTTAGGATCTACATTTCACCCTAACTATAAGTAGAAGTTTTTAGGTCCTACTTCAAAATATAATTCAACATGGGGATGACCATAGGCTATGGTTTACCTATATTAGGGTCAAACCTCTAAGTTTTTTAATGAGGCTAGCTCTTCTAATGCATCATTTAGCTTATTTTCCACTAAAACCTACCAATGACTAGGGAAAAGGGAGAAAGAGATATAAATTTAAATGGAAACCTATGATTCACCAAAATGATAGTTGATCCACTCCATTTGGCCTCCTAATAGACACTAATTAGATAAGCAAAATTCTAGATATAAAATTCCATGAGTTTATTATACATCAATATTTCATGCAGAGGTTCACTAAATGATCAAAAGCTGAGGGAAGTGATGGGGAGGTCTAATACAAGACACTAACTAGACAATTCATCTATATACAATCTTGAATTAAATTACATTTTAATGCTAAACATGATCTACATAACGATAAAACTATTAACTAGGTGAGATTAAGACTTGATAAGGGAGAAAGATCTACCACATATGCAAATCATTTGATATAAACACACTAGACTAGCATAATGAAATCTAAAACATAGTTTTATATTCATTATAAGAAGTTAAAAGCTCAATATTGGTAGAGTCTAATCATACCCAAGAGAGGGAATAGATGGATATTTTTTTAGGATCCAGAACCTCTATATATAGTAGAAAAGGAGAAAGAAAAAGATGGAAACATGTAAAGGATAGTGGAGAAAGGGTTCTATTCATCAATAAATCAAGTGGTAGTTCATTGATTATTTTCCTTACGTATGCCTTCTTCAAATTAGGATCAATCCTTATCAACAAGTTAATTTTTCCCAGTAGTCCTCAAGCTCCTTGTTATTAGCTAAGAGATCCCACTAGAAGACAAAGGTTTATCATGCATAGTGACAAGGTCTATTTGAATGTAATTAATGCCCTTAACTACTCCTCCAACTATGAGTTCACCACCTTGGGTCTCTAAGTCCACTTGACTTGCTCATGAGGATCAAATCCTCAAATCTTGAAATTGATAGAGCCATGCCATGAATAGTGGTTATTACTTATTTTGTCAATGATAGATCCATGTCAATAGATGATACTCTTTGCATTAATCACATATCTACCCTATCTCCATATATGGATCATAGTTCCATTCTATATATGAAAAACCAATTCAAGATTATTGGTTTTCCTATAGTATTTATGTCAATGGGGACTTATGGACCATATAGCTTCATTCTAGAATCCTATCAGGTCTAAAAAGACCCATTATATCCTTGTAAAAACTAAGAAATTTCCATATACATAGATCCTCCTTTAAAATATGGTGAAAAAAGTCATAGAATGAACCCCATAAGCTATAAAATGTCAAATAGAAATTCCATATTTATCTTTAATGGCATCCCTTTATGTTCTTTATACCTAATTGTATGTCTATGCCCACTCCATGGTGTTCAAATGAGATTTAATGGTGATGGGATGATCTTTGTAAGACTTATTTTCTTTAGTCAAAAATGGCTCCGTGGATCAACTTTTTCCATTGAAAACTAACTTAGACCAATTAAAATGCTCCTAGTTATCTTTATTCCTATTAGATTCGTAGATCCTCACTATCAAATCTTAACCTTTTAACCTCTTGTGCACCATCAGATCTTCTTGGTATGAATGAATATGGTCCATTGATCTTATATTAGCTTGAATGTGCTCATGCCACTTGTCAATCACACATTAATCTCAAGGTCTTGTTATTAGTTTGCTACTTTATGTGCTTATGCCACATGGTAGCCTCTCAAGCTCCCTGACATTTTGACTTCCCACACACCATATGATATTTTTGATATGAACAAATTACAACCATTGGATCTACTTGAATTTGAAAATAAATAGTTATTTATCATAAATAAATTTGATGTTCGTGAGAATATCATCAATGTCTACATGAATGTCAAATTTAAGACCTTGATGTTTTATTGCCATAGCTTAAAGTTAATGTCTATGCAAACATATCCTATTATTTGACCAACTTTGAAACCTTACATCTAGAAGAAAAAAGATCATGGAAGCACCAAATTTATAAGTTATATTATTGATACTAAAATTATTGTGCCCACTTGATCCATTGGTTCTAGGAGATTTCTAAGTGTGTTTATAAAGTGTTCAAGTGATCTAACCTATGAGATTTTGCATGACATCTACATGCTTGTCACTGATCACTCGAACCTAAATGACTATTTATTGAGGATTGAATTTGACACTCACATGAACATCTTACTCTTCATGACCAAATTTTAGGACTTAGATATTAAAATAGCAAGCTCATCAAGATATGAAACTTGTAGAGTATGTTCTAGGCATGAATAAATTTGATCATGTGTGATCCTTTGATCACATGAGGCTTCTTGATCTCATTTATAAAATGCACAAGCATGTTTACCAATCTATTTTTTCATGACATCCTAGTGATGGTCTGGCCTCTTAAAGCTTGTACAAATCATTTGATCATTAATCTAAATAAGAACTTTGCTCATCTGATTAATCCTTGCAAAGAGTTTAGTATGTGGGCCAAAATGGCCAACATTTATAGTGACTCATAGAGAAGCATGCTTGCTATGCTTAAGAACCTAGACATTAGCTAACTTTAATAGTATATTGGTTATGGAGTCTCTACTCTGATTCAACATTTTAACCTATTTCTAAAACTAGCTACCAATCTTTCTCTATCCTCTCTTGAAACAAATGAGGATCGAAAGAAAAAGCAAAATAAAATAGAGTACCCAAAGCACTTATTGAAAGGAAACAAAAAATATAATGGGAACCAATCCTAAATAAATCAATATGTGCAAATAAAGCACTCACTTGGAATAAAACACAAACAAATAAATGTGATAACACAAGACTTAGAGGAATTTTAACAAAATTATCATAATATGTATATCTTAAAACTATATGTACCTTTCATCTTGGATCAAAAACAAAGTTTTAGAATCCTCTTGTAGCATGGGATGGGAAATTAAATGAGGCATGAAACTTTTTTAACCTTGGCCTTGATGCCTCATTCTTATCTATTGGATTTTCCAACTTTATTAGCATTATATTTGATGAAAATCGGGTAGCTCTAACTAGGTCAACTACAGAAATGAACTTTTATTACATCTAAATAGCCTCAAATTTCTCATATGGATCCTCAACTACAACCTCCAATGGTGGTTCAGGAAGACATACCTTCTTGATTTTCATAGCGTCTTCAAAAAGAGTGGGCTTCTTTTTTGCTGCAAGCTCTTCAAAATCATCCATGAGTTCTACATATTTTACACAATTTTGGTCATTGCTTTCTATGGGAAACCTCTACCTTATCAGGTACTTGATCCTTGATCTATGCATTTGAAGATATGGTATACTTTTTAGCCTTGGATAGAGCTCTTGACTATCTTTGTGGAACTTTAACCTCTACCTTGGCCTCATCCTCTATGTTCACAACTTCTTGGGTAGAAAGTACATCAAGTTCATTCATGACTACACGCTCATGATTAACAAAAAGATATTCACCTTCATGTTATAATTTATTGAATTACTTGCATATGGAATCAATAATTCACATAAGTCATATTCTTCATGAATGTCACCTTCAAGAGCTATATATTCATGGATAATAGGTAAGAGGTCTTCATCAAGTATGCCCTCTTCCATATCAAACTCTACACCAATAGTTGTGGTAAGATCTTTATTGTAATTTTATTCATCCAAGAATGTAAAGTTACACTTGTGCTCACCAAGGGGAGTTCATATATTTATTTCTTGTTCATATTCACTCATGACATCCTCTTGATCATTTATAGGTTGAACTATTTCTTCCTCACTTGCTTCCATCAAGATAGGCTCCGTCTCAGTAAGGGATGGGGTGGGAGGTTAATGGGTTTGAGGTGAAGGGTAAGATGTGATGGGGGGATGATAAATTGGAGATGGAACATGAGGTGTGATGGATGGTTTATGAATGGATCTAGGAATGGAGGGAGACTTTTTGTAACTTAGAACATTGGGAATGGTTAACTCTTGAAGAAAATTTTGTGGGGAAAGTAAGTTGAGTTGGGTAATGGAAAGAGTATCTTCTTTTAACAGATCTTCATTTTCCTGATGGCCTCTTTGATACTCTTAAATAGTAGAAAAATTATCTTTAGCCTCATAATTAAAGTCTCCTCCTTATTTTGAGAACATTTTTGGATGGATTTCCAAGATGGAAATGCTAGAGGTTCCTCATTAACCTTCTGATTTTGGTCCTCCTCTTTTATCTTTAGCTCTAATTTTTTTATTTGCCTAACTATATTCTCCTAGACTATATCCTCTTTAATAAGTTAAATAGATCAATGAAGATAGGTAACATAAGAGGATTCTTGAGCAAGGATGAGAGAGACTTGTATAAGTCCAACTTCTCCTTTAACCTGGGTTCTATAATCTAGGTTTATCTTACCCTACCCACTCCATTATTTTACCACTTGATTCAATTTTGGAACCTTGAATGACTTCTTAAGGGGTTCTTAAGGAAGATAAGTAGGACCTTGGATCTCAATAGTAGGTTGTTCAGTAATAGTCCCCTCTCTTTGACAACTCTCTTGGATTGAATTCTAAGAATGGAAAGTCTAAGGAACATATGAATAACTTGGAACACCCAAAGGATCATTTATAATGGTCTCTTGGGGAAGAGTGTGTGCCTCATATGAAGGATAAGGTGGGTTATATGAAGATACATAAGTTTGGAGTTATACCTACTATTCTTCAAGTCTTTTTAGATTATCCTCAATGTTTTAAGTGTAACCACTTATATCCATCATCTCACCTATGAGATTCTTCCAATTTTCTCTCTCAAAATGTGCCCATTATTATTTCACTTGATGAAATGACTCCCTCAAATGATGAATCATGTGAGTAGGGACATCTTGACCATAATAATTTTGTGAGCACAATCCTAGTGCATGATTTTTGAGGCTCACTAAAATCTGCTTAAATTTTGGTATGGGTGGATCATGATAGGGCTGGTAAGGGGTAATATTTTGATGGGATGGTTGACATAGGTCCTTATACTACTCATGAGGATCATAGTGTGGTTTATCATGATCATCATAAGGTTAGTAAAGATCTTGGTAGGACTGAAAGGGATCATAAAGAAGGTAAGATCCATACCCTTTATAATAAGGATCATAAGAAAATTAAAAAGGCTCATCATAGCTTTGATAAGGATCTTGGTAAGGTTTGTTAGACTCATATGGATCATGAGTACCATATTGGGAGTGTTGATAGGGAGGTGAATAATAGGGTTATTCACCATAGTTGTCCATAGCAAATTCATATGTCAAATGAGATGCAATAACTAATTAGAAACTTCACTAAGACATGCCTGGCTTGCTTACAACTAGAATCTCGATTTGGAATCACAATTGGTGATAACTACTTGATTCTAAAAGATTATTAGAGGAAATACACACTAATAATCTTCCCACTCTTTTGGATTTGGCCCCACCAAGTGTGCCAAAATTGTTCAATATCTAGATTGCACCCTAGATGGAAGTAGAAGTGTTCAGGTCCTACTTCCAAATCTAGATCATCATGGGAATGACCCTAGCCTATGGGTTACCTATATTAAGGTTATACCTCTAGTATATTTAATGAGGATAGTTCTTCAGATGTATCATTTAACTCATTTTCCACTAAAACTTACCAATGACCAAGGAAAAGGGAGAGAGAGATAAATTAAAAGGGAAACAGAAGGTAACAATGGTGATGCACCAAAATGATGGTTGATCCATTCCATTTGGGCTCCCAATAAAAAATAATGAGACAAGGAAAAGGTTGGATCTATAATTCCATAAGTCTTTTATACATTAGTATTTCATGTAGAGGTTCACCAAATGATCAAAATCTAAGGGAAGTAATGGGGAGGTCTAATGTAAGACACTAACCAACAAATGTATCCATATAAAAGCTTGAATAAAATTACATTTGAACACTAAAAATGACCTATATAAAAAGATAGCTACTAATTAAGTGAGATCAAGACTTGGTAAGGGAGAAAGATTTACCACATATGCAAATCATCTACTATAAACACACTAGACTAGCATAATGAAATCTAAAACACAGTCTTGTATTCATTTCAGGAGGATATAATCTCAATCTTGGCATAGTTTATTCATGCCCAAGAGAGGGAATAGAGGGATCTTTTTTCAGTCTCCAAAACCTCTATATATAATAGAAAAAGATAAAAAAATATGGGAACATGTGTAGGAGAATGGAGAAAGGGTCCTAGTCATCAAGAAATGAAGTGGTAGTTCATTGATTATTTTCCTTATGCATGCCTTCTTATAATTAAGATTAATCCTTATCAATAATTTAACTTATCCCAATAGTCCTTGATCTCCTTCTCATTAGCTAAGAGATCCCACTGGAAGATAAGGGTTTGTTATGCATGGTGATAGGGTCTATTTGAATGGAATCAATGTCCTTAACTTCTCCTCCAATTACCAGTTCACCACCTTAGGACTCTAAGTCCACTTGAATTTCTCATGAGGATGAATCCTTGAAACTTGAAACTAATGGATCCATTCCATGAATGGTGATTAATACCTATTTTGTAGATGATAGAGCCATGTTGACAGGTGAGACCCTTTACATTAATCACATATCTACCCTATCTCTATATACGTATCATAGGTCCATTCTAAAGATGAAAAAAAGTTCCAAGATTATTGGTTTTACTATAGTATTTACATTTATGGGGACCTATAAACTACATAGATTTATCCTAGATTCCCATTAAGTCTAAAAAAACCCATTATATCCTTATAAGAACCAAGAACTCACCATATGCATAGGTACTTTAAAATATGGAAAACACAGTCATAGAATGAACCCCATAGGCTATAAAATGTTTAATCAAAAGTCCATATTTATCTTTACTAGCATCTCTTTATGTTTTTAATACCTAACTATATGGTTATGCCCACTCCATGGTGTTCGAATGAGATTTAATGATGATGGGATGATCTCTAACTTTATCTATCAAAAACTAACTTAGAAAAATGAAAATGATCCTAGATATCTTAATTCCTATTAGCTTCATAAATCCTTAATATCATATCTTAACCTTTTGACCTCTTGTGTATTGTTAACTCTTCTTAGTAAGAATGAACATGATCTATCAATATTCTATCACCTTAAACAAGATCATGCCAATTGTCAATCATACATTAATCCTAGGGTCCTATTGTAAGTCTATTATCTTATGTGCTTACACCACATGGTGGCCTCTTGATCTCCTTGACCTTTTGACTTCCTATTCACTATCTCATCTACTTGGTATGAATGAATTCCAACTATTAGATCTACTTATATTTGGAAACAAATGGCAATTTATCTTGGTATAAATTTGATGTTCATAAAATCATCATTGACATCCATGTGAACATCAAATATAAGACCTTGATGGTTTTTTCCATATCTTAAATTTTACATTTGTGTGAACATCTCCCATTATTTGACCAAATTTGAAAGCTTGGATATAGAATAAAAAAAGTCATGGAGGCACCAAATTTGTAGGATATGTTCTTGATACTAAAAATATTGTGCTCACTTCATATACTAGTTTCATGACCTTTCTAAGTGTGTTTACAAAGTGTTAAAGTGATATGACCTATGATATTTTGCATGACATCAACGTGCCTATGATTGATCATTTAAACCTAAGTGACTATTTGTTGAGGCTTGAATTTGACACTCATGTCAAGGTCTTGCTTTATGTGACCAGCTTTGAAGACTTAGATCTTGAAATGGTAAGCTAATAAAGACATGAAAAATTTGAAGTATGTTCTAGGCATGAATAAATTTGATCATGCATGTTCTTTTGGTCATATAAAGATTCTTGAGATCATTTATAAAATGTACAAACATACTGACTAGTCTATTTTAGCATGACATCCTATTGACGATCTGACCTCTCAAATCTTGTAAAAATAATTCAATCATTAATATAAATAGGATATTTGATCATCTGATCAATCCATGTAAATAGATATTTATGTGGGCCAAAATGACCAATAATATACAATTTCATTTCTCCATTATTTAGAGAAGATAAAAATAAGTAGGATTCATTATAAATCTACTTATTAACCATTCTACTTGAGGAGAAAGCTTAGGGTTCCATACTTTCTTTGGAGATACAAATCTTATCTTGTGATAAAGTCTTTTAGATGAATTGATAGGTTATTTAGCCTAGATTTTTTTTATCTTTGTCATCCTTACCTACCACAACAACCTCTTGTGAATCACCTTGGCCAAGGGAGAGATTAAGGCTTAACAAGTTCATCTTCAAAGGTAAATATTCCTAACTTTATTCCTCTTTTATAATAGTAGATAGATATGCATTTGTACTTATCTTCCATTCATTAGGATTATTTATACATTAATGTGAGTATATGTCTCTTATGCATGTTTAATTTTAATGGTTTAAACCCCCACTTTATGCCACAAGCTTTGGTGAGCACTAGATTATATTTGCTTTGCTTATTATTATTTTAGTAAGATATCAAAACATAGGACTCCCTTAAGATTTTTTCATGATTGTGATTTATTGGAGGATTTTTAACCCTCCCTAGTATAGTTTATTACATTAAGATATCCCCTAATAAGGTCTAGTGGATCTTCATATTGGTCATGTTCCTACTTAACAAATGCATCCCTAATTAGAAGTGTATGGTATGATCTATCTTATTTGAGATAGGATTGATTTATAAAAATGATGTATTTTTTATTTCATACACACCCCATTTTTAATATATATAATAATTAATTTGTGTTTATTTATCTACTTATCTTCCATTCTACTTGAGTAGTCATTACTTAGGGTTCCATACTTCCTTTAGAGAAGAATATTATCTTGTGGGAATTTTTTTTGGATACATAGGAGAAGTCATGTAACCTAGAAATGACCTATATTTTTTATCCTTACAAACCATAATAACTTTTTTTAAAACATCATTAGGCCAAGGGAGATATTGAGGCTCAATGGGTTCATCTTCATAGTAATTATTCTTAACTCTTACTCCTCTTTTATTAGTAGATATATTTTCATGTGTATAGGCTTATGAAGGCATTTATAGATCCATGCTTAGGATTAAATATACATTGACTTGATTAGATTTATTATTTTCATGTTTATTACCCCTTATTTGTGCATGTTGATGAGTTTTTTCATTGATATCAAGGTTTATGTCATTGATGTCAATGTGTAAGTCAGAGAGAGAATTTGAGTGAAACCTAATGATTCTTTTATTGGTTGTTTTAAATATTATTATAGTAGTGTAAGAGTTCTATGTGATGAATTTTATTTATCATCATTTAGATAAGCATGTTTGATTACTAGTCCTTGAGTACAAGGAGTCTTGAGAAACTTGGTCATAACAAGCATAGTCATATGATAAGCATGTGCATGATGAGCATGAAGAGTTATGCATAGAGGTATGATATTGTTTGAGTAGAATATAATTCATTTTAGTAACATGTAGAATAATAAATAAGTCTTCCAAGGTCAGTTTTCAAGTTTCAAGTGCTTGAGAAGCCTAGTCATGACACTAGTCATAAAATGTAAAGTCCTAGTGAGAAGGTTTGAGCATGATGTCTTAGTGAGATAGATTAATAGAGAAAAAATAATTTGTATGAATTTTTTTGAACATATATGTGAGGAATTTAAGAACTCATGAGAGTCTTAGTGTGAGCCTATATGGGTAGGACCTATAGACCTAGTATGTAACTAGACCACCTTTATATACTACTTGGCCTAATGATGCATCATGATCTGTTATCAAGGAATATGAAGGATGTTTTAAATTATTTTATAATTTTATATTTTGTGTTAAAATTTATATTTTGTGTTAATATCTTAAAAAGAGGCATGAAGGTCAGTTTCAAGGCCTAATTTGTTTTGTAGGTCAAGGTCTAAGTAAGCAAAGAGTGAGAGTACAATTTAATGGGGTATCAAGATCAGTTTTAAAGGAAAGTGTGAGTATTTTATAATTTATATAGGTGTTATATTATTTTTAAATCATGTTCAAAAAATTTCAAGTCATGGTTTACAAGAGAAGGAATGAAAAGTGGTTTTGAGGTCTCTCAACTGCACAAAATGAAGGCCTCTCAACATGATAAGGAATTTCAAGTGTTAATTGGAATGTGTAACCTATACATGGGAACCTAAAATATTTTTGGTGGATGGGTAAGGGTACTATATCAAATTTATATGCATTATTTTTTGTAATTATGGCATATGATTTATGAATGATCATTAAGATTGGAAGATGGTTTAAACCCATAAAAACCCCCCAAAAATGATCTAATGTGAAATTTATTATTAAAATAATACCATAATGGTATTAAATTACTATAAAAACTATTTTATAATTTATTAAACTCTTTGATGCACCTCTAGGTGTGATTGGTTTGTCTAGTGCGTGAGTAGACCCTATAGGAAAGTGCTAATTTTTTGGAGATTTACTATAAAAGTTAGAGTTGACCAAGTCAGAGTTGATAAATTGATGGAAAAAAATTATACTTTTATTTTGTGTCCATGGTGGTTTATTTATATTTTTTATCCCTCAGGGGTGATAAACTGCTCATCCAAGCTGACTAGTCACTAACAAGCATAATGGTGGAAACATTGAGAAATATAGGCAGTAGTGAGAAAGTGATTAGGGATGTGTTTCATAGAGTAGGGATTAATCCAAGTGAATGTATAAATTTTTAAATACTTATAATACATTCTCACATATTTTTTATGTTTTTTAATTTAGTGGTTATAGTGAAAAATTTTCTCACAAGTTGACTTGTCTGTATTAGTAAGGTTTGTGTATAGTGAGGTTATGAGATTACTCTGCAAGACCAACATTTGCATTTTACCATGGTATACTTATATTTTATAATGTTATAATGATATAATTATATAATAATATCATAAAAATTCATTATTAGTCTCTATAAATGGTTGTATAGGTGATTGAAGGTCATCGTCACCATGACTATGGTTAAAGGCAAACTGGGAGTTCTGGGTAAGCAAGTTTTAATGATGAGTTAGAGGCTCTTTGACTCAAGTTGAATTAAATATTTTACATATTTTTTATATTTATAAATTTTATGACGTATACATTATTTTAATATTATCTAATATACAGTGAAAGTGGCTAAAATGTTGAATCCAAAATGGCTTGTTTGGTTGAGTGAAGTCTGTGAGAGAGAAAGTCAACAAATTGGTCTAAAAAACCAATAGTTTTCATTATATATTATGATATTTTTATTTTATGTTGTTATAAGGATATTTTAAGATCATGATAATTAATTATAATTCATTTATTGTGATCTTTTAGGTGTCAAAAGTTCAATTTTCCATGACTATGTTTTGAGGCTAGTTAGCAGTTTTGAGTGGGCTACATGCAGAGAAGAGTTTGAGCCCATATACCTTGAGTTGAAGTATATCATGAATTTTTTTATGACCCTAAGGTCATGAGGTTTTTTAATATGTATTTTTTTCCATGTTTATTTATCAAAATTGTGTTTTATCTTTAGTAGTTCAAGATAGACTTTATGGGTATGCACATACATAATTTTGAACTATACTAATGGCATGCTTCAAGTGGTGGTTGAAGCTAAAAAGTGTTATATTTTACATATATATATGAATATTTATCATGTATTAATTTTTTAATTCCTATAGAGGTATAATAAGATCTCCAAAAATAAGAAAACTCCACAAAGAAAATGTTTACATTAACCAACTTAATAGAAGAAGAAAGTACATATAAGGTGAAATTAGGTCACCAAAAAGGTAAAAACCTAATTCAAAATTATAAACAAATTAAAATTAAATGACCCCTAATTAATTAATTAATTAACCTAAGTAGTTTTAAAATACATGTAGGTAAAACCAATAGGTGGGAAAATACCTACACTAGCACCCCCTTGAAGCATAGCTTAGGTGGGTAGAAGAATTGGGTCTCAGCAATGCGGCTTGATGAGGTACCCAAGAAAAATGAAACTCCCATAAACTAGGGTAAATGATAAAAAACATAGGAAAAAAATCCTCCCCAAAATAGGTCAAATAATATAAGAGAACTTAAAATCCCCATTAAGGTCTATAATTGACTGTAGCCATGTGGTGTCCCCCCGAGGAATGCTTAGAAGAGACTGTGAATCAAAAGTAGATGTAGTGAAGAGTGGTTCACTTTGAAATAGTAAGTTTTTCCACCAAGTTCCTGATGGATCTTCAACCAAATTTTAATTCTTATAAAAGGAATGATTCTCATACTATGAGGTAGATGGGCCAACTACTCTATGCCAAGATGGTACACTAGAAGCAGAGATGAAGAAGGTTTATGGAATCCTTTGTAACTATGGAATATAATGCTTTATGTCTAATGTATCTTAGATCATTATATTATTTCCTAATCATTTTTAAAAGGTAGGTGGATCAAGAACTAACTATTGAATATCTAGAAGGTGTTAAGGAGATGGTGGAGGTGTGTCCACTTCACTACTATAGTCACTTGTGTTTTTTCATTCAAAAATGGAAAAGACTTAAATTTATTTATTCATTACCTTTCACCTAAAATTTGACACCCTCATAAACATCATGCAAGTTTCTTGAGCTTACTTACTCAAGTTTTACACACTACTTTACTTTCTCAAGGTTTTGAAGCTACATTACTTGATCAAGGTTGCAAAGGAGCTTTACTTATTTGGGGTTTCAAACATGCTTTACTTATTAAGTATTTCAAACAACTTCAACTTAAGTTTTCAAACAAATTCTACTTTAGGGTTTCAAACAAGTGCAACTTAGTTTTTCAAACAACTTCTACTTCAAGCTTTTTAGTAACTTCTACTTCAGGGTTTTGAATAATTAAAACTTGAATTTTCCAATAGCTGCTACTTTGGGATTGTGAATAAATACAACTTGGGTTTTTGAATAGCTTATACTTTGAGATTTTAGACAAATACAACTGATTTACATGTAAGTAGTTAAGGGTTGAAAGCTTGATTGCTTCTCTAAACAATTTGTCAAGTTTCAGAAGTTTAGTTGCTTCTCCAAACAAGTTGTTGAGGTTATGAAGTTTGATTACTTCCAATTTTCTGAGGTTGTGAAGTTTGAATACTTAAGTCACTAGATTTATAGGTTTTGCAGGCTCTTCTACTCATTTGTATATATGTCAAACCACCAAGAAGAAAACTTGATTTCTATAAAATCCATGAACTTTCTCAAAAATCTAAGAGAGACCCATTTTAGATATCAAAAAACCCACAAAAAATATGTAAGTATATTTTTCATCAATGGTATTTTGACATGATTTTCAAGGTAGATAAGAATCATGCCTCTAGGGTCAAAAAAGTGATTATAAATCTATGAAATTTTTGAAAAATATAAGAGAGACCCATTTGAGATCTCAAAAAATTTAGAAGGAATATGAAATTAAATTTTTTATCTTAGGTCTTTTGACATAAGTTTAGAAACAGAAAAGAATCATGCCTCTAGGGTCAAAAATATGGCCATACAAAATACAAACAAACAATGGCGAATGTAGGAGGATAATTCTAAAGGAGAAAAATACATAAGGCTATCAGGATAACTATGATACCATGTTAGATATTGCCAAGATCTCTGAATAGCAAGCATGTAGTAATGTCAAATTCTTGTAGATGCCGAATGAGAGATCCAAAAATAAGACAATTCCACAAAGAAAATGTTTGTAGTAACCAAATTAGAAGAAGAAGAAATTACATATAGGGTAAAAATAGGTCACCAAAAAGGTAAAACACTAATTCAAAATTAGAACCCACTTAAAGGTAAATGACCCCAAATGACTTAATTAACTAACCTAAGTAAGCTAAAAAGACGTGTAGGTAAAACTACTAGGTGAGAAAATGCCTACACTAACAAGAAGTGTTATAGAGCTATATGAGATTATAAAATTTATAATTTAGTGTTATATTATATTTTATTTTTGTGTGATGTGTTTGAATGAGTTCCAAGGAAGGCAAAGTATAACGTGTCATAAAGAAGACCTAATGGGATTAGGTCTCCATGAGACCTAAAGATGAAATAAGGCCTAATTAAGGTATTTCAAACCTAAAGGGACTCAAATAACCTTTTTTTTATGTGTATTATATGTCATAATATATATTCCATTGTTTACCTAAGAGGTTAATGGTGTTTGTCCAACTAAGAAGGATATGAACAAGAGGATTGTATAAATACAAGGTAGTTTTAGGCCTATTTAAAAGAAGAGAGTAAGTGAATAAAATAACATATTATAGAGTATAAAGAGATATTATAGACAATAAATATAGTATATATGATATATTATTAATATTTTAAATATGTTATATGTATGATTATCAAGGTCATATGACCTAATTAGTCTAAAAAAGACATAGTTGAGCAAAGCATCCTAAAAGGTAGTTGAGAGGGCTAAGATTATGAAGAGATGAAGAAGTGGTCATCATCAATTGGTTGAGAAATAATGTGTCTTGAATTTTATTAAAATAATTAGGTGAATTAGTTGGTGATAATTAATCTAAGGGGTAGGTTCCTCCTTGTAAGTTGGTACTTGTTAAAATCTTAGCTAAGTTGGTGCTTAGCTAGTTGGGGTTGGTGCTCAATGTGATGTGGGTGATTCACTAAATTTGGTAAATTAGTGTTTGTATTATAGGAAAATTGTAAATTTTTATATATCAATGGGATTTTTTACCCTTAAGGGTTTCCCATATATGTGATGTCTTCATTTGTTTAATGCTTATGTAGATAGGTGCTTATGTTTACTAAATATAAGTGCTTGATTGAATGATTCATGATTATTTGATTTAAACTAATAAGATAGATTTTTAAAGACTGATTCAACACCCCTCTTTATCATTTTACTTCCAAAATTATCATATCTAGATCCTTTAAATTAGGTCTAAAATCCTAGAGTAGATCTTAAAAGCAAGGATGGTTAGTCAATAAACTCAATGTGGATTCTCTACTAGTAAGGATCCATTATTTAATAGATCTAAGTATGCCTTTTGGAACATTAGGATGAGGATATATTTGACATCTCAAGGTCATGATATTTTTTAGTCAGTTATGGATGGTTATAGTTCTCCTCCTATTCCACCAATTGATGCATTAAGGAAGAAGGCTAGTAAAAACAACTACAAGGAAATGAATGCCATTCTTTGTGGCCTATCAGAGTTTGATATTGTGAAGTTAATGCACCATGTATCATATAAATATATATGTGAAAAATTAAATACTATCTATGAAGAAGACACCAAAGTGAATATGACCAGGTTATAGACCCATCGAAGGTAGATTAAAATTTTAAAGATGAATGAAGATGAAACAATTACATTTTACCTATTGAAGGTTGATGAATTTGTCAATGTCATTAGAGGATTAAGATAATAATTGAAAGAATCTATATTTTTTTAGAAGGTATTGATACCACTAACTCCTAAGTTTGATTTTAAAGTGTCTATAGTAGAAGAGATGTAAGATATAGACAAGCTTCAAATGGATAGGCTTCATGGCATCTTAATTGCTTATGAGATGAGAACAAATGAAGGAAGACCTCCCAAGAAAGAAGTAGCTTTCAAAGTTGAGAATAATTCAAAATATATGAAGGTTAAGGATGAATAATGTTTAAATGATGATGATCAACTGATTACCATGTTTACAAAGAATTTGAGGTTTGGATCTGGTAAGTACAAGGGTAATTTTCCTTTCAAATGTTTTAACTATGGTAAGATTGGTCACTTTGCATCCAAGTATCCTAACAAGGATAAAATTGAGCATGATGAAGAACATGATGAACATCATGGAGATGATA
Organism: Torreya grandis; assembly: GCA_037957365.1. Taxonomy (NCBI): domain Eukaryota; kingdom Viridiplantae; phylum Streptophyta; class Pinopsida; order Cupressales; family Taxaceae; genus Torreya; species Torreya grandis. The sequence goes on from JARHVA010002418.1 coordinate 2,460,074, forward strand.
GGAAGATCTATAATCTTGAAAATAACAAGAGATATTTTGATAAGTATGAAGGTAGGAAAGGGTCATTCAAAAACAAGAAAATTTTCTATACCAAAGAAGAAAACCCATCTAATAGTGATGATGGTAGTAATTAACCTAAACATGATAATAGTGAAACCATATTCATGGCCGTATAATTAGGTAATGAGAGTTTCTAAAATGGGAAACACTTTATGGTTGATGTAGAATCAAATGAAGAAGAAGCTAAAGTGAACCTTGAGCCAAATTTGTAAGTGCTCTAGAGGAGTTAAAATTTTAAAAAAGAAAGAATTACAAAATAAGATCATTAGTTAAGTATTATGAAGAGTATATTGGTTTGTTTAAGGAGATATTGAGTAACACATCCAAGGAGTATGATGATATCATCAATTAGATTGAAGCATATAAGGAGATAGTCACTACTAGCTTAAAATCTAAAGAGGAAGACTGCACTAGGTATGAAACAAAAGTGGAATCCTTAATTATGAGTTGGATCAAGCATCTAGAAAAGTGAAGAACTTTGTGAAGTTTTAAAAAATAATTGGGGATCTAGATGATTTCTTGAGTAGTCAAAAGTCTACAAGTGATAAGATGGTTCTTGGTCTCAAAGAAGACAAAAAGGTGGTAACTCAAGTCAAGGAAAAGGCTATTGAAGATAAGAAGGTTAAATTTAAAAGACCTATCAAATAGCCTAATATTATGAGGTATTCTAGTTCATTCAATGGTTATTGTTTTATATGCAGTTAGTTTAGTCATAGAGAAAGAGAGTGTAGAAGACCCTCCAAGAATGAGCAGTCATGGGACTATGAAAGGAATCATAGTTCACATAAATTAGTGGTATACATGAGGTTATTTTATATATTTGGCATAATATGGGATATATTGAAAAATTCTACCCTAATAGAGTTAGAAGGTCATTAGGTCAAAATAAAAGGTTTGAATCCCTTAGAGTTCAAAAGAGAAGGCAAATGAATGTATGGAAACCAAATATAGTAAATATGATTCATGATTAGTCTACAAGCTGAAGTGGATTGTTTGTTGGGATGAAGCATAATTTAGATGTGAAATCAAGTCAAGAATGTCTCTTGTCAACTCATATTAATATCAAATAGTTGATGAAGAGGTCAAGCCTATAGTACAAATCAAGCCTAAAAGGATAATGAAATACATCTAATCCTATGAGAGCATGGATATATGGGAATATTCTGCACATGTGTTGTTTTAGTTATCTGTGGAAATATTTGACTCCATTAGGCTTCATGAAGACACTATTCAGTTAGGATAAGCATGGTAGACATATGGTTTGAGGGGGAGGTATTCAATTATTTATTGAGCTTGATCTGTATTGAGAAGTGGTCATGTAGTCTAAGTTCATTTTAAGGAGGTATGCATGGAGTAAGGGGAAAATGTTTCTATAATGCTTAATATTATATGTTTTGAGATTTTTTTTCAAGAATGTGTGATTCAAGAAGTTTCATGTATCTCTTTTTCATTAATGTTAAAGGGGGAGAAATACTAGAATGGGGGAGATGATAATGATTAAGTTGTAGTGTGTTTGCCATCAATGAAAAAGGGGGAATTTGTTGAGAAGTATTATCATTGATGTCAAGGTTGATTTCATTGATGTCAATGTGAAGGTTAGAGAGAATTTTAAGGAAATCAAATGAATATTCTATTGGTTTTTGTTAATTTTTTTAATTAGTGTAAGAGTATTGTCTATGAATGTTATTTAGCATTATTGATATATGCATGTTTGAGTACTAGTCCTTGAGTATAAGGTTTATTGAAAAGCCTAGTCATAGCAAGCATAGTTATATCATGAGCATGTGCATGATGAGAATGAATAGGTATATTCAAAGGTATTATACTATTTGATGATAATGTAACATATGTGTGAAAGGTATAGAATCATCAAAGATTGTTTCAAGGTTAGTTGTCAAGTTTTAAGTGCTTGAGAAGCCTAGTCATGACACTAGTCATAGAATGTAAAGTCATGGTTAGAAGGTTTGAACATGGTGGCTTTGTGATATATATGAAAATAGGAATAAGAAGTTGTATGAGATTGATTGAAAATTTATGTGAGGTATTGGAGTAATCATTATATTCTTAGAGTAAGCCTAAATGAGTAGGACCTATAAACTTAGTATGCAACTAGACTACCTCTAGATCCTACTTGGCCTAATGAGGCATCATGATCTATTTTCAAGTCATATGAAGGATATTTTATATTGTTTAAGAATGTGAGATGTTTTTTGAGAATGTATATGAGGTGTTAATATTTTTTAAATAGGAATGAAGGTCAATTTCAAGGTCTAATGTGTTTTGTAAGTCAAGGTCTAAGCAAGCAAAGAGTGAGAGTATGGCCTAATGGGGTATCAAGATTAGTTTCTAAGGAAAGTGTGAGTATGTGAGAATTTATAGAGGTATGATATGATTTTTAAATCATGTTCACAAATTTTTAATTCATGGTTTAAAAAAGAATGCATGAAAAATGGTATTGATGTCTCTTGAATGTACAAAATGAAGGGTTCTCAACTTGAGAAGGATTTTCAAGTGTTCATTGGCATGTGTAACCTCTACATCAGAACCTAAGATATTCATGGTAGATTGGGAAGGGTCATAACTCAAACTTATAGGCATTAGTTTTTGGAATGAGGGGCTTTGATTTATGAATGATTATTAAGACTGGAAAATGGTTTAAACCCTCCAAGAACCCTAACAATGACCTAATGTGAAATGTATTGTTAAAAAAATCTAATAATGGTCTCAAATGATAATAAAAACTATTATATAATGTGTTCAACTCTCTTAGTCACATCTAGGTGTGATTGGTTTGTTAGGTGTATGAGTAGACCCTATAGAAAAGTGATATTTTTTTGGAGAATTATTGTAATAGTTAGAGTTGACCCAGTCAAAGTTTATAAATATATGGAGGAAAAAAAATATACTTTTATTTTTTGTACATGGTGGTTTTTAGATAGGTTATATCCCTCAGGGGTGCTAAACTAGTCATCCAAGTTGACTAGTCACTAAGAAGCCTAATGGTAGAAATAATGAGAAATCTAAGTAACAACAAGAAAGTGATTAGGGATGTGTTATAATGGAGTAGGGATAATATAAGTTAATGGATACATTTTTAGATAATTTTAATACATGATCATTTTTTATAATCTATGGAAGTCAATGGTTATAGTGAAAAATATCCTCACAAGTTGACTTGTACGTCTCAGTGAGGTTTATGTATAGTGAGGTTATGAGATTGGTCTACAAGAATAATATTGACATTTTACCATGGTATCCTTATATTTTATAATGCTATAATTATCTCATAATATTATACACATGAATTATGAGTCTCTATAAATGGTCATATAGGTGATTACATGCCATTGTCACCATGATTGTGGTTTAAGACAAACTAGCAGTTTTAGGTAAGCAAGTTATAATGATGAGTTGAAGGATATTTGACCTAAATTTAAGTATATAATATATATGGTGTCCATATTTATTAAATTTACTTAATATACATGATTTTAATAACATATTATAGATAGTGAAAGTGGTTGAAACATTGAAGCCAAAATTGATTGTCTAGATGAGTGAAGTTTGTGAGAGAGAAGGTCAACAAATTGGTATGCAAGACCAATAGTTTCCATTAGAGATTATGATTTTTTTTTATAGGTTATTTTTATAAATTTTTAAGATCATTATCATTAATTTTAAGTCCTTTATTTTTTTATTTCAGGTGTCATAAGTTTAAGTTTTCATGACTATGTTTTGAGGCTAGTTGGTAATTATGAGTGGGTTACTTGCAGACAAGAGTATGAGCCTATATACCATAAGTTGAAGTATATAATAAATATTTTTATTACCCTAATTTCATTATTTTTATTAATATGTGATTTTTATACATGAATGTTTAGTAAAATTGTGTTTTATCTTCAATATTTCAAGATAGACTTTCTGGGTATGCACAAAACTAATTGTGAATAGTACTAATGATGTGCTTCAAGTGGTGGTTGAAACTAAAAAGTGTTATGGAGCCTAGATGAGATTATAATATTTATAATTTAATTAAATATTATATTATATTTTATTACCATTTTATTTGTTTTAATGAGTTATAAGGAAGACAAAGTGAAACGTGTCCTAAAGAAGACCCAATGGGATTAGGTCTCCATGAAATCTAAAGATGAAATAAGGCCTAATTTAGGTATGTCAAACCTAAATGGACTCAAATAAAATTTTATTCATGTGTATGATATGTCATAATATATATTACATGGAATAAATTAGAGGTTAAATGTGTTTGTCTGACCATTAAGGATATGAACAAGAGGCTTGTATAAATATAAGGTAGTTTTAGGCTTATTTAGAAGAAGAGAGCATAAGCGAATAAAATAAAATATTGAAGATTATAAGGAGGCATTTTAAACCATCATAATAGTATATAGGATCTATAATTAATATTTTATATATGATCTATCATTAATATTGGATCAAGGTCATATGACCTAATCAGTCTTAAAGAAACCTAGTTGGGAGAAGGAGCCTAGAAAGCAATTTGAGAGGGCTAAGTGTGTGAAGAGATGAAGAGGTGATCATCACCATATGGTTGGGAAACAAGGCATTATTAAGGTGATAAAAAATAGGTTTATAAGTTGGTGTTGATTCATCTAGGGGGTTGGTTCCTCCTTGCAAGTTAGTGCTTTCTAAAAGCCTAGCTAAGTTGGAAATGGGTTTTATTCCCCTTGAGATTTTCCCACATATGTGATGTGTTCATTTATTTCATGCTTATGTAGATATGTGTTTATTCTTACTAGATATATATGCTTAATTTAATGGTTCATGATTGTTTGGGTGAAACTAATAAGAAAGGTTTTGGAAGACTAATTAACCCCTCCCCCTAAGTCATTTTGATTCTAATAATCCCATAATATTTGGTGAGCACTACATTATATTTATTTTACTTTGGTACAAACCATAGGACCTAACTATGGTAATTGTGTGGTATTGCTCGACTAGAGGCTTTGGAACCATCGCTAGTGATAATATATGGTAAGAGAACCCTTAATTAGGTATAAAATATCCATATTGGTCATGTTCTCAATTTTATAAATGTAATAATAAGTATAATGGATAGTTTTATTTATCTTATTTGAGCTATCATTGATGTATATATCAACTTCTCTTCGTCTTGTATACATTTTAGTGAACCTAACATGAACTAACCCTCATAGGTTTTCCTTCACACTTTCATTTATTATTTATTCCATTTTAATATTAATATATTAAATCTATAGTCATAGTATAATATTATGTGTGTAGGTTTTAACACATAATAAATCCAATCAAATCTATTTGGCTTTGTGCAAGTCATCTTCAATCACAGATAACTAGATCAATCTGATCAACTCAGTTTTCTTTTCAACATATATGTTTTCAGACTTGATCAACTAAACATATTATTTTTTGCATCATTAAATCATCAGGTACATTATTAACATCTTAGTCATTTATTTCCTTCACTCTAGTCCTATTTTCCTAGTTTTTAGTTCTATAAAATTATAACCCTATAGTAAACTAATTTGACTCAATCGACTTAGTTTTATATTTACTTCTTTCTTAGGAGGCTCAATAAAATTATTTGGTTGTGTTTTATGGAATTTTATTAAATGAATAGAATAAATAAATTTGATCATGTTATGTACTATTTACATATTTTATCGATTCAATCAACCAAATACTCTTCAATTAAAAGGAATTAACTTGCATTACTAGTAATTAATTCATCTTTCACTTTGTTACTAGCTTGCTTAGAGTAACACACAGTCTAAATAGTAAAGTTTAATTTATCAATTTAGTCACATTTATTTAAATTTTATTCACACACTAATAAATCAAAAAATATAAAAAATCATTAAACAATTCTACCCAAGGTCTACCTACTTGGATTGTATCACCAAAGGGGAAGTTGACTTGGTTTTTTGGCTGAGTATAAATACATGGTTAATGGTATATATTGGAAAAGAACATGATATGATTATCATTATGGGACTATTAAGTGAGGGTATAAACCCTAATTTCAAACCAATACCATCACTAATACAAATCCTTTTCATCCTTAACAACATGAAACCAACTTTAGCTACCTCTTTCTAGTTCCTTTATAAAGCCAAATGCCCTATCACATTTATTTTAAAGCTCTAATTTAAAAACATTTAAGAATGATTGCATAGGTTAGAATTTTTATTTATTTAAAATTATTTATTTATCTTTTTTAATTATATTTTGTATTGAAAAATTTGTGTTATCTAGCTTTGGTAAAAGGTTTGTGTTGTGTGCTAAAACTAGATCAACTAGGTTGACCTAGTTTCCTGTGTGTTTATTTCAAATTCTCTAGTAACTAACAATAGATCATCTAGATCCATAATTTTAAAAGTATTTTTTACCCTCAAAAAATAATCAACCCACTCAATTTTATTTCTTAGAGTTTTACTTTCTACATAATATAGTCATTATGTATAACCTAGTCTCTCATAGGCTTGTCTTTTTACACTTCTATAAAACATAGTCATTCTATCTAACCCAATCTCTCATAGATTGATCTCAGTGTTTTCCTAAAACATAATTTTAACCCAATTGAATATTTTATTTACTAGATATTCTTTTGGTCTTCCTTCCAAACTTAGTCGACCTAGTCAACCCTCTACCACTTGGCCAATTCAGTTCTTTGTCCTGAAATCCTACTTAGCCAATCTAGTTCAGTATTTGACCAAATTTTCTCTAATAATTCACCTTTTTATCGTTATTATTATATCCTCATTTCAACATCATGAAATATATTATTATATTCCTTTTGGATAAACTTTATCTATTTAGATGATACATGGTATATTCTTTCCACCCTACCCTAATTACCCAAGAAGATGCTCACTCTTGGTGCACTTTAACATTTCACCAAATGAAGATATTATTATCTCCTTATAAACTATTAGAATATATTAATAATAAACCTACATTGTATGTGTATACAAGGCAAAGTGAAGCTAATATACAAATCAATCCTAACTTAAAGAAGATAAATCACACTTATCTTTCTGATTGTTGGTACATTTAGATAATCAGTGTCATGACCAAAATGGATCTACTAGACCTAACTAAGGGGTCACTTACCATAATAATATCACTATAGAGGGTTCCAAATATTCTAATCAAGTAATACCATGTGAATACCCTAGCTAGGTCCTACATTTTCCTATTCATAAAGGAAATGATAAAGTGAATTAAAATCTAACCTAGTGCTCACCAAAGCTTATGGCACAAAATGAGGGTAATAAACATATAAGTAAGAATGCATATAATAATTTTACTTAATAAAATGTAGAGGAAATTATAATGCATGGAGAGAGAGAGAGACATATAATCTAATAAATGAACATTTATCTACTTTAACAAGGAGGATCAAGATTTAGGAATACTAACCTTTGAAGACTAATCGATTGATCCTCAATCTCTCCCTTGGCCAAAGTTTTTCTCAATATTTTGTTTTGTTATGTAAGGATATAAAATATAGGTCATATATAGGCTACAAAACTTCTCATATGCATCGAAAATACTTCTCTACAAGACAAGATTCATATCTCAAAGTGTAGTATTGAAACTCTAAGCAATGTTCCTCAATTAGAATGGTGGATAAGCATACACACAAATAATGATGTTTTTATTCTTGTCTCTATATAATAAATCATGAAAATTATGTGTATACATAGTTATATCTAACCCTAAACCCTTATAAAAGTCTAGCTGACAAATATGACCCAATTTACCATGCATCATTAATTAATAAAAACAAGTTAGGTCATGGATTGGGTTGGTTAAGGCCTACCTAGTCTCATAACATGCTTATATATTATAAGTATAGGGTAATACCAATCTAAATTTATTTAGTGAATGTCAAAAAGATTTTTTATCGTAGGTAAGGGTTGTTTGATGTAGTGAATTGCTTAGAGGAGTGTGTAAGGGAGGTGTCAAATCTTAGAAAAGTGTATAGGAGAGGTTTGTCTTGATTGAAAATGGTGGTATAGGGGATAAAAATATTGTGAAGCACCAATGGTATATCCAACCCCTTATTAATGCACCCTTTAAGGTGTGCACTCATAGAGATTGAGACTTTATGAGTTCCTACAAGAGAAAAAGCATTTGTAATTTATAAAATTTGAAAATATTATGTGTATACATATTCCCCAATCGAATCTCATCACATATCACTAATGCATAACATGGGATAGTGCTTCAAAAAATAAAATAACAACACACACTTATGAATCTAAATAAATTATATTTTTTATAGCGTAAAATAACTAAAAGTAAATGTTTGAAAAGGAAATAACTAAAAATAAAATAAATTTAAGTGTATCTTGACTTACCTTTTATCACTAGATGGTTATCTATTATGTTTGTCATTTTGATCATGGAGGGCACAAAGACTACTTTAGACAAACCAAAGGATACAAAAATAAAGAGTAAAACTAAACAAATGCAAGGAAGCCAAGATAACTGAAATGTGTAGCCATGAAGTTCTTGGAAATTTGGTAACCTAGGGTGATGGATGCTAAATTAGGACCAAATAACCAAGCCAAAAATTTATATTAAATCAAGTAACCAAAAATATAAGGCTACTAAATGATTTTAAAACTAAAACAAGTATACCTTAAGTAATAAAGGTAAACAAACCAAGTCAAACTAAGGGTACAAGTAAAAATGGTAATCAAACATTAGTATGAAAGTAGTAATAATCCTTAAATAAATATGGGAAATAAATGGTAAAACAAGATTGATGAGTGAGAATTAACAATCCTTATTGAATCATCAATGAAAAAAGTATATAAAAATGAAAAACAACATTGATGAGTGAGAAGTAAAAATACAAACTCAATAATGGAGAAAGTATTGAAAATTAGAAATAGGCGTAGTTGTCTAAAAAAAGGAAGTTCAAAAAATATAGAAATAGATGTATTTGTTTGAAAAAGGAGTGATAATGAAAAAAATTCAAATAAACGAAGGCAATTCTAGAAAGGTAAAATAATGGTATAAATAAGATAATACATAGTCACTCAAGTATATTCTTTTATTCTAAGGATAGATAAAACTGAAGCAAAGTACTACTACCATATTTTAATATGTGAATAATAGGTAATATATAAGTGGGGAAATATATTTAGAATCAAAATTTCCTATCAAGGGGAGAAATGAAATGGGTGGTGGGGAAAATGAAGGAAAAATCAAGGTAGAGAAACTCTTTATCAAATTCAAGAAACTTAGATTAGGTTTATCAAAACAAGAGGACATTATACATTAATGACTATAGAGAAATTTTCATAACCACACAAATATTGGGTTATCAAATGAAATATGAATATCATCCCATGAATATTATATTAATGAAAATTAAAATGGACCTACCTTCCCATAATGTGCTCCACACTCCCTAAGACCCCTTATAGAGCTATCAATCTACTATGAATATTAGGTACTTATGTGAGAAAGTAGGAAATGTTATAGATTATTTTTTATTTTTTATATCCCAATCTACTATCCTATCTACCCCAATGGACTTCAGATCTATCATGAGACCAATTATAGAGTTTGAGCTTTGATTAAAGATAGGAGATGTGTTATAAATCACATCTTTTGGAGTGATGTTGACTTTTGATTTTTTAAATTATGTTCTAATAATTATATTTTATTTTAAATGATTTGGATTTTAAATTTTGATTGATTTTTATATTCCTCCTTTATACGGATTCAAAGAATCAAACATGGGTGCTAAAAATGACTATCACTTGAAAACTTTGAACTTGGTACCTAAGAAAGAGAACTTAGAGAGTATGGTGTCTAATACTATCATTTATTCATGTAAAATAAAAGTGTTACCTTGAATTCAACCATTTTTAATCTAAAGTGGAATGAAATGAAAGTAAATCATGGTAAAGTAACACAAAACAATTTGAATTACTTCAAATCATATAAAATGTGATAAAGAGAAAAATGGACATAATGATAGGTAATTATGATTCCTTATCATAATAATTTATGTAAGTGTATGGAAACATGCTAACAGTTTATTGTGAATGTTTTATCGACAAAAGAAATAAAAACTAAAGTTGAGAATATGGGATCACAAACTTATAACCATTTCTTAACATTCTATAAAAGGAACACTCAGTTTAATAAAGGTGTTTTGAAATAATATGGTGATCTTATAAGGAGAGCTTGGTTTTATCCATGGTCTTACATTACAACTCATAAAACAAAAACCCAATTAGGTGTAAAAAAGTCAAAAATGTTATTTGTGAGGGGGGCCTAGTCCAATCCATGGTTTTACACTAAAACTCACAAAATAAAAACTCAAATGGGTGAATAAAGCATTAGAAAATAACAAATTTGATATGGAAAAAAGTATTATGAAATAACAAGGAATTCTTGAAGAAAACTAGGTCCTATCCATGGTAATAAAATACAACTCACGAAAGAAAGAAACCAAAGGACCAAGATAAGGAACATAGGTTTATGTAAAAATAGACTATTGTAGATGGTGAGATCCATGTAGAAATTATATAAGTATTAGTAGGATAGTATAAACAAGTATAATAAGAAGGGAAATATTTAAGTAAAATATTTCTTCAAAAATTGTGCATTAGTGGGATCTTTAAAAACATGGCCTTCATTATTTTTTAGGTGATAGGTTCTAGGACCAAGAATGTCTCTCATTAAATAAAGGCCCCACCTTTTTTGGGTGTATTTGCCTTCTTTACCATAGGTATATTCTAACTTAAGGACTAGATCACCAAAATTGAAAGTGTGGAATTTAACATTGTATATTATGTTATTGGGTGATGCAAGCCTTGTATTAGTGGTTATGTTGAAGAGTGGCTAAATATTTTTCATCAATAAGATCAAGGGTATGAAAGTAAACTTCACGTAATTATTGATCAAGAATGATATTGTGAAGAGATATATGTAAGGAGGTAATTTTAACTTATAATGATAAGATAGACTTGGAACCATAGATTATTAATAATGGCGTTGCCCTAATGGTAGTACTTATGCTAATATGATAATCCCAAAGTGTGAGATATAAGTAAAGATGTCAATTAGTATAGGTTCTTGGATAGTCTTTTGTAGAATTTTATTAATAATTTTGTTATTGGCCTTAGCTTGGCGATTACATTATGGATGGTAAGGTGTGGGATATTTTAAATTTAGTACATAACTACTTCATGTCTTTATTTTTTAAATCGTCACCATTATCATAAATCATAGTATGGGGAACTCCAAAGTGATAAATATTTTGGTTAAGGATAAATTTATAAATATTGGTTCCTATGGCATTGATAAGAGACATGGTAACTACCCATTTAATAAAATATTTAGTGGCATTAATTATAAAAACATGACCATATTATGACCAAGGTAATTTTTTCATGAGATCTAATCCCCACATGGAAAATGGCCAAGGAGATTCCATAGTTTGGAGCTTATCTAGTGATGAATGGATTAAATCATCATGAAGTTGGTAAAGACTATAGTTTTTGTAAAAATTGATAGCATCATTTTCTAAAGTAGTCCAAAAATATCCCATACATAAGTATTTATGTGTTATAGCATATTCTCTATAGTGACCACCATAAATTCCCCCATGTGCTTGTTAAAGGAAAGGAGGGACCTCTTTTGACATTACATAGTGGAATAGGTTACCTTCAGCATTATGATAGTAAATGTTATTGTATTGAAAGACATATTTAAAATCCTGTTTATATATTATAGTCTTTTTACAAGAATCCATGTCTAGAGTATAGGTTTGATGTTCCAAGAATTAGATGATGTTTTTGTACCATGGGCTTTACTAAATAGTAACAACCTTAATGTGATAGATGATTGAATCTTATGGTTGGATTGAAGATGGTGAATTTATTATATAAATAATAAATTAGGAATCATTAAGTAATTGATGAGGATGAAATATGGATGTTTAAGAAGCAAGAGAATCAACAATATAGTTTTGATCTCTTAGAATTGGCTCAATGGTAAAAGACATAAATTCTTTAGTGAGTGTTATTTCCATTTGATGCTAACCAATAAGGTTTTCACTTTTACACTATTAACCTAGTGGTAGATAAGCTGGGAATCACCCAAAACATGTAGATGTGGGATATCTAAGTCAAGTATTGTTTTCATACCTAAGATGAGAGCTTCATATTATTCCATGTTATTAGTGACATCAAAAGTTAGCCTAAATTCCATAGGGATGATCTTACCATGAGGGTTAGTAAAAATACAACCTACCCCAACTCCTTAGAGGCATTTGGAATCATAAAAGTGGAGAGTCCATGTGTCTTCATGAAAATTAGTGGTGGATTCAATAATTTTTTTAATAAATACCTTGGATTTAGTAGTATTAGGAATGATATTGGTATCTTCTTAGTTATCTACATCTAAATTACCAGGGAAATTATGGAACTAATCTTTAAGAGAGATAGCTTGCTTGAGACCTTGAATATAGACAATGTTATCATCGAGGATATTATATTAAAGGTGATTTATATTGGTTATGGATGCTAATACAAGTTGGTCGTCAATGAATTTACCTTTGAAAGATTTTTGTGTTATGATTTGAATGTCAAACATAACTAATATAACCATCCATTTTCCAGTTCTATCTCCAAGTAGAAATGGTTTGGATAAAAAATGGAGTAGACCAAAATAGATAATGATAAGGTGGTTTGATAGAGCATATATTGATAGAGATTATTAGCTACAATCTAGATACCAAGGCAATCACATTCTACTTTAGTATAAAATTTTTCATTATCAATGGGGTCTTGACTAATATAGTAAATAATGTATTCTCTTCAAGTATCATCTTATTGGGAAAGAATTACCCTAAATGATATAAGAGTAAAATAGGTGTACAAAATTAAAGGATGATCATTAGAAGGTGGAAAAAGGGTGAGAGGATAGAGCAAAGATTATTTCATGTTATCAAATGTTTTTTGATAGGGATCAATCCATTATAGAGTGTTACCTTTATTAAGAATGGAATTAATATAGTATATGTAGTATGACATTTTTGGGATGAATCATTAGATTGCCCCAATATTTCCAAGGTAGGTGTGAATGTCTAGAATGGAATGAGGAATGGGCATGTTGAGTATAGCATTGATTTTAGTAGGATTGACATTAATACCATAAAGAGAGACTAAGAACCCTAATAGTTTACTACATGTAACACCAAAGACACACTTGTAAGGGTTGAGTCTAGCTTTGTACTTGATTAATAAATCAAAGATGATGGCTAGATTAGAGAGATGAGTTGTGAAAATCTTTGATTTGGCAATGAGGTCATCCACATAGGTTTCCACAAATTTTTAATAATATTGTGAAAAATGTGAATCATGGCACATTGATAGGTAGCTCTATCATTTTAAGGTTGAAAGGAATTATAACATAGCAATAGGTTCACCATTTTGTGTTTAATCTTATTTTTTGTTGGTATTCAAGGGCTATGAGAATTTAATTGTATCCTAAAAAATAATCCATGAGTGATAACATTTCATATCTAGTAGTGAAATCAATGATGGCATTTATTAAAGGTAATGAAAAATTATCTTTGGGACATAAAAGGGTAAAATTGAGAAAGTTGATGCTATGAGAATAATCATGGTTACTTTTTTGCAATGGGAACAATGTTTAACATCCATTTAGAATAGTCAACAGGTTTTATAAACTTGGCATATAATAGTTTAATAATTTATTTATGGCATAGGTTGCTAATTTCAAGTGTAAATTTATATTATTTTGTGAGATGGGTTTGGAATCAAGTTATGTGATGATATTTTTCACAATAATACTAGGGTCTATACCTAGTATGTCCTAATATGACCAAGTGAAAGTTTCATGATATCTATCAAAACATAGGTTAAATTTATCATGCTCAGTCAATCTGAGTTCTTTAGAAATTGTTATGGGTTGAAGACATGAGGGTGAACCATATTCTATTATCATGATTTATTTAATGAGATAGAATTGATGTCTTGAAAATGATATAGATAATTGGGAAGAGAAGAAATGGGACTGGATTTAGGATCTACGCTAGAAATGAAGTTATTAAAATGATGATTTTTCATTTAAAATACCCAAGTTTTTGATGTTGCCATGTAAATTTATGCTATCTACCATGGAATAAATCAAGCATGGATTCATCTCTAAAGAGTATGGATTAGGTTCCATATTGTTTGAATTCTACTTTAAGATCAATTAATTTATTACCATGGCAATCATATTATGAGTGTATCTAGTGTACATTTGTTTCCTTAACATCAAGAGTAATTTTAGGTGTAGTTAGAATTATTGATGTAGGTTGATTGGATTGAATTGGTTTGATAATAGGTGTATGTTTATAAGCATTGTTAAGGAGGAGATTCAATAGAGTGAATGGTGATATAGAAGGTATAGAAGGTTCTAGAAGTTCCAGATTTGTGAGAGGTAAGATTTGTTCAACAACCTAACAAGTATCAATAAAAGGAGAATTAACTGGAAGTACATGACCTTCAAGTGATAATTCACTATCCATGGAAATTTCATGAATATCATGGTTGAAATCATGTATTTTAGTTAAGGATTGAAGATAAGTTTCAATGTCCAAGTCTCTTGATTGATCTTAGGCCATGATGTAATTATCATAATAGATGTGAGAGATAGTACATGTTTGTGTCTCTAGAGGAGCATCAAAAGGTGATATAACTATATCAATAAATTTGTGAGGTGAAATGGATAAATAGTCTAGAAATAACTTGGTCATTCCATATACATTATAGGCAAAGTCATATCTTGTGTAAGATGCTTTATGTGCATTACATGGAGAAGAGAGGTCAGTAGTCTCATTGATGAGAGGGATGGTATGATCATGAGGTAACAAGGAAAGGGGTGCCACTCCAAAATGTAAGGAGGAAACTTGGTAGTATTTCAAGTGTTTTTCAGGTAATGTGGCTCATCATTATCATAATAAGAAACATTGACTGATAAATCTAGATTCATATTGACAAATTTAGATAGACATTCAATATTAATTCATGGAATGGTTAGAATCTAATATTGAGATTTGGGGTTGGGAAGCTTAATACTATAGGGATCAGGATTGGCCTCATGTTTATATTTTTTTCCATTATTAATAAACTTTATCCATTGAATATTGTAAGAGGCAATATCTATTATGTAATGTGTCCATGGGTGACCTAAGAGTATATTGTATGATTATGGTAGGTCAAGAACCATGAGCTTGGTATGTATATTTTTGGGTCCAATAGATGATATTTATTATACCCAAGTTTTTGAATCATCCAAAGATATTTAACTTTAATTTTTTACCCTTCATTTGCTTAGAATTTTTGAATAAAGGTCGAATTAATGGCAATTTTAATGAAGAGAGGTGGGTCATCAACTTGAAAGATAACTTCATCATTGATCATGCATTATTAAATTAACTCTATGGAAGGTTTTGAATAAGTAAAAATAGTTTCAATAGTATGAACTTATATCAATCAAGGCTTGTGAGGAGGTTATTCCACTTATAAAGAAGATGATTCTTCAATTTCTTGTAATTGTTGCATTAGGAATTTATGATGATATGGAGAAGTGAAAACTAACTCCATGAGAGGTATTTTACAACATATAGATTTAAGTTCCTATAGTAAATTCTAATAAGATTTTGAATTCTAAGAACCAATACAAGGTTTGGAAGGTAAAATATTTTTGGTAAGAAGAGAGGTAGTTTAAGGTTCAGATTAGGGATGTGTTTCCTCATTGATTTTAAAAGGTATGTTAGTAGTAATGGTATCATTGATAAGTTGATCTTAGAGTGATGGTTTCTTTGGATTTGTGATGGGATCTTTGTGGGTGGGTTTACATTCATAATTAACTTAGTTGCATTCATGTAATGAGAATTGGTATAGTATTGATCATAGTCAGTCTCAATTACACAAATATCCCTATTTGAATGTTGTTGGTTAGATGTAGTAATTTTTTTTGGGTTGTTAGAGGAAGAAGGGTCAAAATTTTATTTCTTTTGATATATAGTAACATAATCATGATGACATATTTTGATAATATAATCATGATTGAATGTGTCTCTTAACATAAAATAAATGGAAATTTTGGTAAGCCCACGACATGTTTCATGGGAATAACTAACATCGACATGAAACCAAAAACAATTTTTAGGTTCATACCATGTGGGTGAATTTTTAGCATAAGTGAATGGTTTATAAGGTGTTAAAAGTTATTTAATTTGTTGAAAAATTATTGATGCATAGGAAGATTGGGGATTATCCATTTTGGCAACTCTTAGTTTTGTTTGAGGAGGATTTGAAGTGATTGCATTGGTGGTTTATTGGAAAGATGTCTTGATGGTTTTAGTGTTGGGTTCAAACTATTTTATTAGAAAGTCTTATCACTTAGCTTGATCAATATCATTGTTGAGAGTATGGGGAGAAAAAATATAATCTTTTTATTCAATGGAAGGTGTTAAGGAAGCTATGAATATTTTGAACAAGTTGTCATCAATCATGTTATGATCGACTTTGTGAGCTGAAGATTTCCAACATTTGATAAAATCATAAGATGATTTGGAATGGGATTATTTAGCTTTAATGAAATGGCTAATAAAATTTTCAGGAAGATCATTGTGTTGAAATTCCTTAACTAAACGATTAACTAAATCCTTAAGTTTCCATTTAGAATGTTGGGGAAGTTATTTATGTCATTCTAATATGTCACCTATGAATGTTTTAACTAAAAGTTTGGTAGTGGAAAAGGTATTAGTTTGAATCCACTCTTTATAAATATTTAAAAATGTTTAAAGGAATGATTTTGGGTCTTTAGTCCCATCATATTTAATAGTTGGAGATATATTACCAATATCAATAGAAATAATGAAAGGGGTTAAAGGTTCATTTTTAATGTGTGTAAGCATCTTGTTGTGAATATTGGGTTAAGGAATGATATTTCCTACATCTTTAATAGGGATATGGATTAAATTTTGGTTGTTTTTTAGAAGAAGCGTAGGAGGCTAATTAGACATGTTGATCAAATGATGTTATAGTTGCATCATTTTAGAGGTATTAGGTATTTGCATGATGTTCATTTATTGCACTATTTTTGAAAAAATTTGAGTCGTATCAATAGGTGGGTTAGTTTTGGGAGATATATTTTTAATATTGGTATGAGGAACACTCACCAAATTGCTATTAAGGGGAGGGTTTCTAAGAGGTAGATTTTTAGGAAGTGGGTTTGTGGTGTTGAGAAAGTTTCTTATGGGTTTGTCAATTAGGCTTGTGTCAATCACCCCCATAGTGTAATAATATACCTTAAAGAGAGAATTATCTTGAGAAGTGTTAAATGGATCTAATCCATTTATCTCATTAGTTGTATTAATTTGGACCATATTGTAGTCCAAAGACGATGGATGAACAAAAGTTCTCCAAGAGTGAGGATCTTCTTGGGTAGCAAAGGTATGAAGAGAAGAAAAACTTGTATATTGTATAAATGAATTCAATTTGTCTAAAAATATTATGATAGGTTATTTCATGATGCTTTAAGGATTAATCTAAGATCATAAATAAAAAGTGAAAAATAGGGACAAATTTGGCCAAATATAGAATGGTATCAACCAAGAGGTACAAAGTTGACTAGGTCAATAGAGTCTATAAGAAAGGTTAACAAAATAGGATGAAAAAGATAGTAGACTTGTTTGACTATGTTCTATAGATTTTAAAACTAAGGTAGTCTAAACTACACATAGTCAAATAGGTCAACTATGTAATAGAGATAAATAGAAATAGTAACCTTGAAGAGACTGAGTTGACAGGGTCGACTGTGTTTTGAAGATATGAAAAAATCTTGAAATATAATACATAAGAAAATTAAATTCATCACATAAATAATTATATCAATGTGTTTGATGTAATTGTGTTTGATATAATTTTATCACACAACACAATCCTTATACCAATGCTAGATATTATAAGTTTTTCAATACAAAATATAATTTTCAAAGAGAAAACAACAAAATTGGATTTTAAATGCTAATCTAAGTGGTCATCCTTGAATGTTTTAAAGTTATAATAAATTTTTAAATTAATTTGATAGGTATTTAGCTATAAGAAGGAATTATAAAATAAATATATAGATAGTTTTAGGTAGTTTAGGCTAAAATGGATATGTATTAGTGATGGTATTAGATTAGTATTGAGGCCTACCCCCTCACTTCATAATCCCACATCGATAAAGGTGTCAAGTTATTTTATAATATATACCATTAACCACGTGTTTATACTTGGCCAAAAAACCAAGTTATCTTCCCCCTTGTTGATTAAATCTAAGTAGGTAAACCTTGGGAAGTAATTATTTAATGCTTTTTGTGTTATGTGATTTGGAAGTGTATGAAAAATAAAAATAGTGTGACTAAATCGGTAATTAAAATTTTATTATTTAGTATATGATTTTTACTCTAATAAATAAATAAACAAAATGAAAATTTAAGTAATTACTATTAATATAAGTTAATTCATTTATTTTTTAAGAGTACAAGGTCAGTTCAAGTGACATTATATGCAAACAATAAATAATAGTGTCAACATGATCAATACTATCTATGGAATCAAGATCCAAAAGAACGTAATCGAACAAGTTGACTAAGTGTTCTAGAGAGAGATCAAGATACATAATTGTGTCAAACTATTTGACCCATTTCATTTTAGGGTTATGATTTTATAGACTACAAAATGTGAAAAAATGGGACTGTAAATGAAAAATAGAAATGACTAAGAAGGTATGAATGAACCTGATAATGTTTTAATATGATTAATTTTTAAATTTTATGTTTTATTTATCAAATGATTATTTTTATTCTAATAATAGACTTGATTGATTTTATGAAGTCTACAAAACCTGTATGCTAAAAATGACATATGAATAGAGTCAACTGGTTCGACTAGGTTTGCAAACCTATGGTTGAAAAAGAAAATTAAGTTGAGCTTATTGATCCAGTTTCTTATTGTTATAAAATACCTACATATAGATTCAATAAAAGATACTATGTTAAACCTACACACACAATGTTAAAATGGATCGATGGTTTTGATAAATTATTATAGAATAAAAATATATAATAGATGATAATAAATGAACATGTGAAATAAAATATACAAGGGTTATATTCACATTGGGTTTACTATAATGTGGAAAAAGGAAAATGAAGTTGATATACAAATTAATCCTATCTCAGATAATATAAATCACACTTACCCTTTATCTTGTTGGTACATTTAGACAATCAACATCATGACCAAGATGGAATTACTAGACCTTATCAAGGGTCTCTTACCACAATAATATCACTAGAGAGGGTTGCAAAGCCTATAATCAATAAACACCATGTGATAACCCTATCTATTTTATATGATTTATTATGTAAAAATTAAATGACAAACTAAAGTAAAATCTATCCTAGTGCTCACCAAAGCTTGTAGCATAAAATGGGGGTAATAAACATAAAAGTAAACATGCATATATAATCTCTACTTAAGCTAATGTAGAGAAAATCCTAATGCATGGAGAGATAATTATATAAGATAACAAATTTAAATATATCTACTTTAATAAGGAGGATAAAAATTTAGGAATACGTACCTTTAAAGATGAACCCATTGAGACTCAATCTCTGCCTTGGCCAAGGTGCTTCACAAGAGATTGTTGTAGTATTTAAGGATAACAAAGATAGGTCAAATCTAGGCTACACAACTTCTCATATTAATCCAAAATACTTATTCATACAACAATATTTATATCTCCAAGTTTAGTATTGAAACCCCAAGTAATTTTCCTCAAGTATAATGGTGGATAAGCAGATGCACAAATAATGATGTTTTTATTCTTGTCTTTTTGTAATAAATGGTTAAAAAGATGTTATATATAGTTGGATATAACCCTAAACCCTTTTGAATTTTTTTCCTAAATAATCATCCCAATCAACCCTATATCATTAATTAATAAAATAAAATTAGGTCTCAGATTAGGATAGCCAAGGCTGACCTAGCCCTATAACATGATCATATATTTTAAGTATATGGTCAGACCAAACTGAATTTGTTTGATAAATGTAAAAAAGAGTTTTTGGCTTAGGTATGGGTTATTTGAGGTGGTGAATTTATTGGATGAGTGTGTAATTTAGGTGTTAAAGATTAAATAAGTTTATATGAGAGGTTTGTGTTGATTTCAAGTGGTATTATAAGGGACAACAATATTGTGAATCACTAATGGATTACCCACCCCTTTTCTATTGTACCATTTAAGGCATGAATTTAGAGATATTGAGACTTGATGGGTTCCTACAAAATAAAAAGCATTATTAATAAATAAAGTTTGAAAACATTATGTGCATATAGTATGATCATAACAAATTTTGTCAGTTTCATACTGATGTGGGTCATTCTCATGAAACATGTTGTGGGATCCTCAAATTTGTTATTTATTTTATGTTAGGAGATACATTTAATCATGATTCTATGATCAAAATAAGTCTTCATGATTATTTCAAAGCCTCTCAAGATAAATTAGTTACCAAGCCTTCATTATCTAGACCTTAAAAATATTTTTCTACTTCTAACCCATAACATTCAGATTATGATATGTGTGTGATTGATTTTGATTGTGACCAATATTATACTAATTCTTAATATCTTAATACAACCAAATTCAATTATAGACGTAAACCTTCCCACAAATATCCTATCACTAAAACTAAAAAACCATTAATTGAAGAATAATTACTTGAATACACCACAACTACCACTACCATACCTTCTAAAATAAATGAGGAAACACTCCCATAACCAAAACCTCGATTTACTTCTCCTATTCTTACAAAAAACATTGTACCTCCAAAACCTCACATTGGTTCTTCATCTTCTAAAACTCACTAGAATCTCTTGGAATAACTCAACTCAATGCCTTGTAAAATACACCTCATGGATTTGGTTTGTACTTCTCCATATCATTGTAAATTTTTAATGAAATAACTACCAGACATTGAATAACCACCATCCCTTGATGTGGAAAAATCTCCTCAAGACCCTTCACTGACAAAAGTAAATACTATTGAAACTATTTTAAATTCTTATAAGCCTTCCATAGAATATCTTGAAGAAGACATGATTAATGATGAAATTATTTTTTGAGCCAATGACCTACCTTTATTCATTAAAATTACAATTAAAACCACCCTTATCTAAAAAGTATTAGTAGATGAATGATAAAAAATTAATGTTACCTCCCTTTGGTTAATTAATAAAATTAGATATACTAGATATCACCTTAAACAAACTCATCTCACATGTCACATATTTCATAAAATAAATCAAAAACTAATTATTTTTATTTGGATCATTATTATACTCAATACCATACGCACTAATCTCATGGTCCTTAATTTACCACTATCTTATAACATACTCCTAGGTCACCCATGGACACATCATATGAGGGATATTACTTACTCATGTAGTCATTGTATTAAATTCAGCCACAATGGAAAACACTAAAAACATGAGGTTGATCATAATCCTTAGAGTATACAACTACCAAAACCCAAATCTTGATATCAGATTCCAACCATTATCTGCATTAACAATGTACCTCTACATGAATTTGTTAATATAAATCCAAATTTATAGGTCACTCTTGACAATTCTAATGATGAGAACATAATGAATTATATATTACTTCTAATACCACTAAATTACCTCATTATATTTCAAATTTTATTCCTCTTTCTTACTTCCTTATGATCATACCATCCCTCTAGTTGATGATATCACTAAAATTCCTCCTCCCTATAACACACACATAGATTCTTACACCAAATATGATTTCACATGTGATGACTATGGAGTGGCTAAATTATTTCAAGATGCTTTAACAATGTCTCCACACAAATTTAGTGATTTGGGTGCATATAACTCTAATTCTCCCTTATAAACAAATGTTTGTACAAGTTTCCACACATATGATAATAATAAAATCATATCCCATGCTTAATCATGAGACTTAGATATACATAACTATCAAAAAAAATTATCTAAAATACATGCATTCAACTTTGATGTCTATGTATTTCACATATCAACTGATATTGAATCATAAACTAAAGGTCATGTATCTCCCATTAATCCTCCACTATTATACACCCTGTGGGTACCTGAACAAATATCAACTCTAGAAAATTTAGAAACTTCCAACCATTATACACTTTATACACAACCAAACAATCTACCAACTTCTCTTCCTCTTCA